>JAQHUG010000123.1:4040598-4060449 GCA_028555095.1 Dicrostonyx torquatus
TTCTCTCTCTCTCTCTCTCTCTCTCTCTCTCTCTCTCTCTCTCTCTCTCTCTGTGCCTCTCTTTACTCTTCTCCCTTCTCCCCTTCCTCCTTTCCCCTCCATAACCCACTAAATAAATGCCCACTTACTCTGTATGGCATACTTATCCTCTGTCTCTTACCTGCCGGGGCTGTGGCTCCTCATGGGACTGGCTGCCCCACCAAGGTCTCCCACCCACCATGTGGCTCCCTGTATAGGCTCCCTGTCTGGAACTTGCTGCCTTCATGGCCCACTGTGGTCTGGGGACCCACTGCCCACTGCAGCCACTCGGGGAACAGTGCTGTTTTTACTAAAACTATTACAAAGAGAAGAGAAGAGAAAAGAGGAAAAAGAGAGAGAAGTAGGCAGAGTTTTGTCTTTTAAAAGGACAGGGTACTGTCTGCCCTACGCAGGGGTGATACACTCTGTCAGGCCATCAAGGGGCAGGACCAGGTATACCTAGATGCTAACAGTGATTGGGTAACAGTGCCTGGGCAGGACTGAGGCCCAGAGTGGGGCATCTTTTCTCAGGGGCTCATAAACTGCTTGTGTTGCTGAGACAAAGTTTATTTCACTATAATGTGTCACCTGGTGATGCACTGAAACAAATTCAATTCATAGAAAAGCTAACATTATATTAATGATAACAAAACAAACAAAATAACCCATTGCCCCTGCCAGCAAGCTGCTGGCTCACACTTTCTCTTCAGGTTGCCTTTTAGTCTTCTGGGCTGGGCCTTGGCAGCGGCACAGGGCTCCATCCTTAGGACATTCTGGTTTTGCTCAGAGCTCTGCTGTTACCTTGGGTTCTTGATCACTTTAGACAGGTGCTCAATCATTTTTATGTTTTTGACTTTGTATCTATCACTGTGTACTTGGTGTGCAGGTATGTACCTGTGTAGACCCCTGGGTCCTTTTCTGTCATTCTATGCCTGTTCCTTGAGGCTGTGTCTCTCCTTGAGGCTCTCTTTTTGTGTTAGATTGGAAACTAGCAAAGCCTGCCATTCCCCTGTCTCTGACCCAGTCAGAGCTAGCATTTGCAGAACCACCTGGCTTGCTGCATGGGAGCTGCATTCAGAACTCTAGCTCTCATGGTTGTGGATCCAGCACTTCTAACTGCTGAGCCATCTCTCCAGCTCCTTCATTTTCATTTTTCATTTGCTCCACAAGGTGCTCACTTCCCTCTATACCAACATATCTGTATGTGTATCTGGCTGTGAGAGCAGCGCATATGTGTATCTGAATTCTCTCTGATCTCACAGTTATCAGTATGTTTTCAGGACATTAGATTCTGTGACTCCATCTTTATGATGTTCTGCCTCTATACAGAGTTAGCATATCCATATCTCAATTGGTTCTTGGTAACATATATTCCAGGGCAGTGAATGCCAATTTCCTTATCTTTCTCCTTTGACAGCTTTTATTCAGGGTATATTCTTAGGACAAGGACTCCTGGGCTTGGCTGATCACACTACTTAATCAATGTGCTAAGGACAGAAGCTCATGCTGGGGTAGCTAGTTATCATGCTGGGGTAGTTATCATATTGGGGTAGTTATCATGGTGGGATAGTTGTCATGTTGGGGTAGTTATCATGTTGGGGTAGTTAGCTATCATGCTGGGGTAGTTATCATGTTAGGGTAGTTAGTTATCATGCTGGGGTAGTTATCATGTTGGGGTAGTTAGTTATCATGCTAGAGTAGTTATCATGTTGGGGTAGTTATCATGGTGGGATAGTTGGAGTAATTATCATGTTGGGGTAGTTATCACCCTGGGGTCGTAATCATGGTGGGGTATAGTTAATTATCATGCTGGGGTAGTTATCATGATGGAGTAGTTATCATGTTGGGGTAGTTATCATGTTGGGTAGTTATCATGCTGGGGTAGTTATTATGTTGGGGTGGTCTAACATGAGGGCCTGCTTGCTGGTATTTCTGTCCTGCCCAGTCCCCCAGCCATTTAGTCCCAGAGAAAATCACACAGAGAGTCTACATAAGTTATAAACTGATTGGCCCATTAGCTCAGACTCCATATTAGCTCTTATAACTTATATTAGTCCATTATTCTAGTATATGTTAACCAAATGGCTCAGTACCTTTTTCAGTGGGGCAGGTAACATCCTGCTTCATTGGTGTCTGGACAGGACTCGGGAGGAATGGGCTTCCTCCTTCCCTGAATTCTCCTGTTCTCGTTGCCCCGCCTCTACTTCCTGTCTGGTTGTCCCACCTATACTTCCTGCCTGGCTACTGGCCAATCAGAGTTTATTTAAAACATAATTGACAGAATACAGAATTGTCCTGCACCAGGGTAGTTATCATGCTGGGATAGTTATCATATTGGGGTAATTAGTTATCATGCTGGGGTAGTTATCATGTTGGGGTAGTTATCATGCTGGGGTGGTTATCATGGTGGGGGTAGTTATCATGCTGGGGTAGTTATCATGCTGGGGTAGTTAGTTGTCATGTTGGGGCATTTATTAGTGTGATCTCTCTCCTCTTGGAAGGATGCTGTTCTGAAATACACATTTTAAGGCTTTGCTGTTGCTGCAGATTTTATTATGATCATTGAACATTTTTCAAAGACTGGTGGATCAAGTAATCAACAAGGAGATTTTGTAACTTTTTAACTGTTCAGTTGGAGCTGGCTCCCCCTGCAGCGTCCAGGAAGCCCCATTCCCATCTCTCTCCAAACCCCAACCACTCAGAGAGTCTCTAGACAAAGGAAAGGCACCAAAAAGCCTAGTTCCACATTCTTGGCGACAATTGTAGCTTCCTTCCCTGTAGCTGTCAACTACTCAAGACCCCACGTGCTCAGTTTTTGACCACACTTGGGCACAAACCCAGCTTGTGGCAGACACACCGTCACCTCTCACCTACAATCTATAAAACTTTCCTGCCTTGGCCTGGGCACATGATTTCTCTGGCCTCGATCTCTGGGACCCGAGAACCTGTTTGGGATTTGCTTTGCTCATATGTCTGTTGTTATACTTTTTCAGTTCAGCTTGGTCTGGCTTACTGCGTCAGTGGAGAAACTTATTATCGGGGCCATAAAACCTATTAACAACATTGATAATACTCTCATTGCATTCAAAATAAACTATAGGAAAAAGAGTATGTTTTAAAAAGCTTATCAAAACATGTAACTCTCCTCATAATTAAGAGAATAGAATTAATTCACTATGCAATAAGACATTTTGGCTTTGTTGAGTTTAGTAACTATGTGGTTATTAGAGGTGTCACATGGTGACAGGGAAACTACAGAGGTGTTACCGTTTATTCTCAAAATCTAAGATAATTTATTACTATCTTAAAATCTCATTAATCTCAGCACTACCAATTTAAAATTTGTGGTAATTTGGGAAGCAATTTCATTAGGATTCCTCTTTGTTTGACTGAGGGAGGAAAAAGTTGACCTCTAAGTGAGAAAATGATGTAAGCCAGAATTTATGAGACATTTGTACGCTGTGGAGAATAAATAATTCAGTGAACTCTAGTAATTGTGTGTGTGCAACCCAAACAAACAGCTCTGCATCTGGGCTGCGGCGGCTTAGCCCAAGGCGCTGATTTGTTAGCTCAAGGAATTCCGCCAGGGTCGTTTCCCAAGTCTGACAACTGTGCCCAACCCAGTGTACTTGGCTCATGACCCGCCCCTCCTCCCCTCAGAGCAGTGGTTCCCAATTCTTAATGCTGTGACCCTTTAACACAGTTCCCCATGTTGTGGTGATCTCAACCCTAAAAGTGTTTCTGATGCTGCTTCATGACTGTCATTTTTCCCGTTGTGAATTGCAACTTCAATATTTGTATTTTCTGATGGTCTTAGGAGCCCTGTGAAAGGGTCATTTAACAACCCCCCCCCCGGAAAGGGTTGTGACCCACAGATTGAGAGCCATTTCCTCAACACTTCCTTTCCTCAGAAACAGTGTGGCATTGCTTTCTGATCCCCAGGACTTCACTTTTACCCTTGAAGCTATAGACCACATTTTCAGGATAAACGTGAGAATCACTTCAGTGTTCCTCTGTGCTTAGATGTGACCTTTATGAAGCAAAGTGCATTCCAGGATTCCCAAGGCCCGCAGTTTTCCATGGAATGTCTCCTCCGGCTACTAGACTGCAAATGATTGGCCGCAGTGAAACCTAAGCAGCTTGGACCGAGGGCAATGCTGGGCTGCCAGGCTGTCAAGCCTTGCTCCTGGAAGGTCTGAGTTTAGAAGGTTCGATAGAGGATACAGACTTCTGACTCTGATGGTTCCGTTTTAACCTTGTCTTTGACACTCCTGTGACTTGGACACAGTCCCTATCTTTTATGGGGCTAGTTTCCTCGTCTCTACGCCACCAGAGTTTTCTCCCTGAAGATACTAAGCAGTAGGCTTGGATAGTGTTCCTGAAAGTCCCAGGAAAGACAAGGGATTTCTCAGAGAACATATGGGGGGTAGGGGGTGGGAAGGGGTCAGAGGTGGGGTGTGTGGTTAAGAAGCTGGAGTTTTATTAGGTACTTCTCCAGTGAAGAGAATTCTCATGCCTTAAGTCATCTTGATGGGCTGAGTCATAACGGACAGCTGGCCACTCTTGCCCTTACTGGGGTCACATTTCTGTTGCCCCTCTGATATTCTTTCTTCTCTCTGTCCCTCTCGCCTCCTCCCTTGTTCTTTTGGGATGCCTTTGGAATCCACGCGGCATGACATCTGGGCTTCTCTGGAGTGTATGAGTCAAGACAGCAAGTTGGAATACTCTTGTGACCTTGCCTTACTACATTGCGTCAGACATCAAGACATCATTTATTGTCACCTCTGCTATGTTCTGTTGGCCACATCAGGCCCTTTCTTATTTAATACAGGAAGGAGATAAGCAAGTGACTATAATGAGCTAAGGATTGTTGGAGCCATTTTTTAAAAAATGGCTGCCATATTTACTTGCAATTGGTCTTCCTACTTTTAGGTCTACATAATACTCCCACTTTCCCAATGTAATTTGACCTTTGATTCTAAGTCTTTTAGGTTCTGACTCTAGCTCGGGAAACTGGCTGGCCTTGTCTCCAGAGCTGCCTCTGTCTGCACACCGCGCTGTGTTCCCTTCCCCAACACCAGCCTTCTAGAACTCCAGGACTTTGCTGCAGTCTCCCATCTGCCAGGGGACGCCTGCCAGTGGGTTTGTCACCATCACCAGACAGATTCTAGGACAATGAACACAGACATGCTGGTTAATCTATCATTTTTAACTTGGAGCTGGAAGTTGTGTTTTTAAATTCAGCCTCCAGAGCAACACATAATTTTATTTCATAGACTGATTTTCTGATCATCTCTATGAATAAATTGTCTTTCCCTAATAGCCAAGAATAACTAGCTAATCCAATTGATAGTAAGGTTCTTTTTTCTTTTCAAAACTTCAGTTTGTCTATACACATGGGCAACACAGTGTGTGCGTCATGCTGCTTTCCACTTAAATGCTGTTAGTCTCATTTTGACTTAGCAGGAAATAAAGTCTGTAGCTTGTGCCGGGCTCTGTCGTCTGAGGCTGACATTGTATTCTAGAAGTTGCAGAAAAAGACAAGGCTGAAGAGTGGTGATCTTGTCCCTTTTGTGGGTGAAGCAACTCCGTGATAGACCTTTCCCTATCATTCCTCACCAACTGCAGTTCCTTCATGAATATTTACGGTTCTTCGTTCCCTGCCCTTTTGATTACTGTGGCCCTCATATATCCTGACGCAGTGCTGTCTGGTGTTTTGGGACTAATAAGAAAGGACACACATTTTCCTTTTAAAACCAGTGAGAAACCAAATCAAGAAATTCCCCAAAAATCTATTGTCAGAGTTACTTTTACATCATCTTTTTCTTTTCCCTACAGTGAGTTCTGTAAGACAATAATTCATGCTACTGTTGAAAAGCCACATAGCCAGAAAAACAAAACTAATCAGTGAAAGTCGTCTGTAATTCCACCATCTCCTCTAGGCATGTATCTTTTCTGATTTGTTTTCTGCACAAATATGCTCTTATCTAGTAATTGTTTCACTGAGTGGTTTAATGCCACCATCTTTCCTGGCTGAGGGATATGAGCTTGAATAATCAATTCAAGCATTTTAGTTCATTTCATAAATACAGTAGTATATTTAATCAATTTCTCAGCAGTGGAAGTTTTGGTTATTATAATATTTTCATGGTAATGAGCAATGCTATGAGAAATATTTATAATATGTGAATGTGTATAGACACACATGATACTTCTTATTTCTGAATGGCAGAGTCTTGGTAGTAGAACTTCTGGATCGCAGGACATTCCTGTTGTTTATCAACTTGACATTCAGGAGCCTGGAAATCTTCATACAGCCATAAACGGGTTTCTGAATCTTCAGCTTCCGTGGCCTCCTCTGCACAGATAAAAATAGTTATTTTAGTGTTTTCTAAAGGGGATGTTACCATTCCTGCCTCTGCCCTCATTTCCTGCTCCTTCTCTCCATGACTTCCAGGGCCTCAGTGGCTCGTTGCTCCCGGCTGGACTTTCTCCTAGACCAGTCATTGTAGTCATCAGTAGGAGAGGAACAGACCCGAGTAAAGAGAAGTCAAGGCACTTATTCTTCTGGTCCGTCTGCCAAGTTGGTAGGTGCCAACACCATCCAAGCAAAGACCACAGGTCCTATCTGGGGGGTGTCTGTTCACCCTGGCTTCTAGTACCTTCTTGTTTGTCGTTTGTGGCTGAAAGTGGGGAATGAGTTCCAGTGGGGCAGCTGCTGGTCTTGGATATACTTGTCTCTCATGGTTGGTGTCTGTGGTGGTGGGAATAGGTATGCCCCCATAGACTCACATGTTTGAACACTTGGCCCTTAGGGAATGGCACTATTAGGAGATGTGGCCGTGTTGGAGTAGATGTGGCATGTTGGAGAAAGTGTGTCATTATGCGGGTGGACTTTGAAGTCTAAAATGCTCAGGTGACACCCAGTGTGGAACACAGTCTCCTTGTGCTGCCTCGGATCCAGAAGTAGAACTCTCAGTTCCATCTCCAGCCCTATGTCTGCCTGCATGCCATCATGTCCTGCCACGATGCTGGTAGACTAGACCTCTGAAACTGTGAGCCACCCCAATCAAATGGTTTTCTTTGTGAGAGCTGCTATGGTGTCCCTTCACAGCAACAGAAACCCTAACTAAGACAGTGTCCCTTAGAGGAAATGAAAACCAGAGGAAAAGACACCTACATGATTCTTCGATACCAGTCTAAAAGTACAATCAATCACAGCCCCACTGGAATCCCCAGATAACCCAGGCTGTGGCCAAGACTATACTCCACAAACTGACAGCAAGGCCCCAGTGCTGAACATAGAGAGCTAGTGCCTACGTGGAGCGTTCACCCTACGCTTGAGCGTCTTTGGCATGCTATGAGAAGAGGAATGAAAGCACCAAGTCAGGCACAAACACTTTATTTACAATGGTGTATGACCTGCAAGATATCCGGGGGCAATGGTGGCATAAACCTTGCCCGAGTAACCAACCAATAACTGATTTGACGTGATTTCATCCACGAGATGAAACCCATACCCAACACTGCTTGGGGGACCAAGAAGCCGAGAGTAAATAGCCTGGTTTTCATTTCCTCTGTGGTTTTTAGGAAAGTGCAGTGGCTGTGTGTTACCTGTAGAAAAACCTTCTGATATCCTGATAGGTATGGGTGGTGGGGGGTTCTAGATAAAATGTATTTCTATATATTAGGATTTGGGTATGGGGAAGTGTTAGGGGTGGTAGAGATGCTTCACAAGAGAGGAAAGCAGGAGATTCCTCTAGAGTCTGCTTAGTTAGTCCCCTTGGGAATGGGGGCAGAAAGTGTGGAGGGGCCACAGCGGAAGGTTTGCTAGAGAGATGGGGATGAGACTGGGGTATTGGACTTGGGGGGATGGAAGTAGAGGTGAAGATCTGTTATCCTGTCTGCCTCCCTGCCCAGCATGGTCTCTGGGTCCCCAGAGAGTGTCTGCCGCTTTCCTGGCCAGAGTGGCCTGTGGGTTTGTAGGGAGCTGATATTTTTATTCTTATTTTGGAAAGATACAGTGTGGGTGAAACAAAAGTTACTTCTCTTTGTTTTCTGAAAACTCACTTGCAAATTCAAATTCAAAGTCATTTACTTTGCAAAGCATTTCAATCTATTTCTTTTATTTGCTGTATTAGCTAGGGCTCTCTAGAGCAGTGATTCTGAGTGTTAGTACCCAGGCACCCCTTGGGAACCCGACAGTCACCCCTCTGATTATGGCAAGCAGTTCCCTAGCTGTACCCAGGTGCAAAGGTCCCTTGGAGAGACAAACTCTGCCACTCCCGATCTCTCTCTCTCTCTCTTTCCCCCCCTTCTTCCCCGCCATTCTTCTAAAGAGGCAGGCAGATCTCTGCCTCTCTCCCTCTCCCACTTCCCACTCCCTCTCCCACTTCCCACTCTCTCCGCCTCTCTCTGTCTCTCTCTTCCTTCAACCCTTTTAATAAAACTCTACACTCAAGTTCTGTTTGCACAGCATATTCTGCCACCCACCACGGTCCTCACCTCCTGTGGGACTTGCTGCAAAGGTCCCAACTCACACTGCATCATAACGCTGAGTCTGTGGGGTAATCCCTTCACAGCGGCTGCCTAATTTGGAAACACAGATGTTTATATTTGGTTCATAACAGTAGCAAAACTACAGTTATGAAGTAGCAACAAAAATACTTTTATGACGGGGGAGGGGGTCACCACAACATGAATAACTGCAATAAAGGGTTGCGGCACTTGGAAGGTTGAGGATCACTGCTGTAGATGCACAGAACTTAGAGAATGAATATATATTGTATATAATAAATACCTAATATATATGTAACTTAATAGAGTGGTTTACATGCTGTGGTTCTGCAAGTCTGAGAGGGGCTATCTATCAACAGAAACTCCAAGAATCTAGTAGTTGTTCAGCCCACAAGGCCAGATGGCTCAGCTGGTCTTCAGTAGACACTGCCATCCTGAAGAAGCAGGAGCTAATGCCAGCAAAGTAATGGCCTTGCGAGAGAGAACAAGCGCAAACAGGTAAAGAGAGGAAGGTTTCCTCTTCTATGACCTTTATAGAGGCTGCCAGCAGAAGGTGTAGCCCCTGCTAAAGGTGCCTCTTCCCAACTCAGCAGATCTGGATTCAAAGTGGGTCTTCCATTTCAAATGATTTAATTAAGAAAAAAAAATCCTTCACAGTTGAACCCAGATGCTTGGGCTTTAGTTAGTTCCAGATGTAGCCAGTTGACAACCAAGAATAGCCATCGCATTTGCTCTCACAGTAACTGAGCCATAAATTCCACATTAATCTGTAGTTATATATTATATGAAAATATTTCTGAATCATATATACTTAATAGGCTTTCACTTCTGAAACAGTAATTATACATTAAATCTTACCAAACAACTGTAGCATCCCACAGTAATCTTCAGAGGAAAAGAATCCATATATACAAATTATTTATGTTTAAGACAATGATTCTACATACATCCATATTGAGTAGAAAAACAAGAATAATAAAAGAAATAAATTATGTACAGTTTGAATGGCCCTAGATTTCCTGAAGCTCTCACTGAATGTGAGCAAATTTTTCTATAGTATAATTAATGTTGAACCTTAGCTTGAGAGAGTTTAAAAACACACCATATACTACGTTAAAAAGTTACTAATGCCACTAATTATACATGGTAGGACATTCCTGTTTTACTAGCACTTAAGAGGCAGAGACAAGAGGATAATGAATCACCAGTCTACATTCTAGCCCAGGTTCTAGGTTATCATGAAATACTCAGGGAACCCTATCCTCCACCCTCCAACGTTACCTTTAATTCACCCACTTACACATTAGTACTGCAGAAAATGATTAGTTACAAAATACAGATACTCAGACTCCATTTCTGAGACATTTGCTTGTCTTCCTATTGTACACTAAGGTTTGGACGCATTCTGAGTTCACTCAATGGACTCATTTCCCCTGCTAGTGTTTCAGTCATCTGAAGGGTGACATATACACACAGGCTGGACAGCTGAGATGTGGGGTGGTCAAGTGGCTTGAGTTAGGATATGTTTGGTTATCTTGGTTGAGGTCCTCTAGACCTTTGACCTCTGACATTTTAAGGCCCTTGCTACGCTGTCTTTTGTGAAAGTGACCTCTTTGGGGACAGTCAGAGAATGTTCATCTTGCTTGACAGTTTTAAAAGAGAAATGAGAACTCCCAAGCTGTTTCGGGCTTATGGAGTATAAAATACCTAACACTGCACACAGCGACCCTCACTTGTTCCCGTGGTGTTCTGAGCTTTGTCAAACCTGTTCCCTCCTGGGTTCCTATTTCTGCTTTTTGTTTCGTCCATCTCTTTATAGTTTAGATGTTATCAAATCAGTGGCTCACGTGTAAGCTCGTTCATCATATTCTGTTGACTCCCCTGGCCTGAAAGAAGCCCTGAAGATTTTGGCAGCATTACCATAGTGCCTCCCTTATGTGCTCAGTGATGGTAGTGTGGATGTTCCAAGACCCCTTGTACTTACAAAGCTGCCCCTGGATGCAGGTACAGAATATCTTGTTTATTTCTGTATCTGTTGAGGGGGGCATCACCACTCTGGTCTTTGGTATAATGGGCTGCAAAACAATGCAGAGGAATGTTCATGAGAGAGTCATTGCACAATGGGTACGCGAGCCAGAGATGAACTTGCGTGTGAAACTGTATACGAAGAGATGAAGTTGCTCTTTCTCCACCAGTAATTTTATTGGGGAGAAGGGAGAGAAATGTGAACCAGTGTATTTCTCCCTCCTCATGATTCTTAATCACAGTAGATGCTCTTTGAAAAAAGGGATAATAATGCTAATTTTCCTGATTTTTAGTTGAATATATTAATTGATATTGTTTAGTTTTTGAGACATAGTCTCACTATGCAGCCCTAGCTGACCAGGAACTCACTCTGTTGACTGGGCTTGGACTTGCAGAGATCCACCTGCCTCTACCTCCTGAAGGTTGGGATTAAAGGAATGCACCACCATGCCTGGAAACAGGTAGTTTATAGATGCCAGTTTTGGTATGCTGGAGTGTGAATATTATTTCTCGTTTCAGTAATTTAATCTTTTAGTCGCAGATTACTTCTCAATTAGGAATGCTCAGCTATTTCGAGGGGATTTGGCCAGTTCAAACATAGAGAAATCAATCATTCATCACTGATATTTCTCTGCATGGTTGTAATGGGAGTTGTCAATGGTTTAATAATTTGAAGAATTTTTCGCTTTCGCTCATAAAAGCAAACTTTGTAAAAGAGTTTTCTATTGGGTTACTGTGGCTTTTCATTTCACAGGCGTGGAATCAGCTCCAGTTCTCGTTAGCACTAGGGGAGGAAAATTTTACTACAGACTTTCCAGTAGGTGGTAAAATAATTGTGCTAGTTAGTAAAGTTTCTCTCTGTGGTGCGAGAAGGCGGTTGGACAGGCTGGATGGGGCTTGGCTATTTCCCCTCCAAACTGCCTGTAAATGAGAACATGTCTCTAGGATTATACGCGTGGATCTCATTTGCTGCCCAGCGGGTGCCTAGAACAGTGATGCCACAGCCTCTGCTATGGGATATGGTCTGGAAGAAAAGAGTTTTCAAAACCCACCACGGATCAAGAGGAGGGATTCTTGCTGCGTTACTCGCTAGTGGACATAGATGAAGTTTTTGCATATTTAGTTTCTTTCAGATTTGGTCTGAGCTTCAAATGTTTCAAGTTGAAAGGGAGGCAAAATTCTAAGTCAGATAACAATGGCTCATTATTAATAGGTAACCTGAAGGCAGGAGTTACTTTTTAGGGAAAAGTTTTGTTTCTCTTATAGGATTGATTAGTGTCTTGGCCACTGTTCTATTCCTGTGAGGAGCACCATGACCACGGCAACTCTTATAAAAGAAATCGTTTAATTAGAACTTGTTTATAGTGTCAGCAGTGTAGTCCATGATCATCATTGGCAGGACATGGTAACATGCACACAGGCAGGGCTATGGAGAGGTAGCTGAGAGCTCTATATCCAGATCCACAGGCAGGCAGCAGAGAGAGACACTGGGCATCGTTTGGTCTTTGAAATCTCCACTACAAGGCCACAACCACCCCAACAACTGTCTTCATAGTCCACAGAGGCGATTGGGGGGCTTGGGATAGTAAATTAATTACCTTTATAGCCCAGACTCACCCTTTTGTGGCAGGATAATCTGCACCATGCTCTGTTGTACATTTCTGGGCTGTCTGGAATTCTGTGTGCTCCGTGGTCCACAATGTCCTCTGACATTAGTAACCATCCCCACTTGTCTGTATCACACATCAGCCCAAGTACTAGAGGAAAGCCATAGTGGGGTAGCTGTCTTTACAAAACAACCGCCTTGGCTCAGTTGCTCCCTACTGTTAACAGGTCTTCCGAGAAACATTTCCCAAGAGTTCAACTCATTTTCAACTCATTTCCTGTTCTTTTTTTTTTTTTTTGTGGTGTTTCCATTTCTCTTTGACTCTCATGGGTTATCTGCTTTTGCTTTTTTTTTTTTTTTTTTTTGTGGTGTTTCCATTTCTCTTTGACTCTCATGGGTTATCTGCTTTTGCTCTTTGGGTGTTTGAAGCCTAGGTTCTGTGGCCTTATTGTCTTTTCTAACAGTAGAAATGACAAGAAAAACTGAAATGCTGTTTGACTGGGAGAATAGAGCCATACAGAGAGTGTAGAGCAGAGATGTTGAAAGATTTAATTATATGCTTAAGAAAACTAAGGAATCACTTATCTGGGAGGTCATGCTATTGCCCTACATGCTGGTTGATTAATTGATAAAGCACACAAATGAGTAGGTTGAGTATAGTTGAAAAACTGATAGCACCATAATAATGAGGAACAAAATTGTTATTAATATACATGTATACTAGTATATATTAATATATATTATTAATATATTAATATACTAGTATTATATATATTATTAATATATATTAATATACTAGTATACATGGGAAACAGATGATAAGGCAGAGGAACTATGTGAAAATTTAAAAACCAAGCCAGGCGGTGGTGGCACACGCCTTTAATCCCAGCACTCGGGAGGCAGAGGCAGGTGGATCTTTGTGAGTTCGAGACCAGCCTGGTCTAAAAAGAGCTAGTTCCAGCACAGGCTCCAAAGCCACAGAGAAACCCTGTCTCAAAAAAAATCAAAAAACAAAAACAAAAACAAAAACAAACCCACTAAAATGTGTGTAGATACAAAGAAGGCAGTTTGGTAGCTATATAGACAGAAGAGAGACCTACAGAATTAGTCAATAGAAAGTGTTGCTATTCGGGTACAAACTGTAACTCAAGTTGAATATTTTTGCTGTTTGGGAGGGGGTAAATTACTATTATTTTTGCTTCCTTGTGGAAATAAGATGAGAAACATCAAACTGGAATAGGATGAGCAGAACACACAGCCACACGTTGGAGGAGGAAGACTGGATGGAAAATGATTGTTTTCTGATGACACAATAGAAAAGTCCATCACAGTTTCTGCAGGAGGAATCCTCAAAGCAAAACTCAATGCTCTTCAAATTCAGAAAGCAGAGATTTTACATAACTGAATTAGTGAGAAATAAGGCTGAATGTTCAAAGATAGAGAATTGGATACCTCTCATGTTTTGGAAACCTTGTTGCATTAAAAAACAATGATCAATCATTTCTTCAAGAGAAGATGTGCATGAGATTCTTAAAGATAACAAAGTATGACTTGTTCTGGTAATGAAAAATATGCATATACTCTCTATATGTACTGCCATAAGAAAACTTTGAAAATATGTTCACTGAAGAGTTTCACGTTGATGTTTCCTGAAAAAAAAATATGGATTTCTCCTTCCCTCCCTCCTTCTCATCCCTTCCTCTCTCCTTCCTTCCCCCCTTCCCTCTCTCCCTTGTTTACTGAACATCTATGATGCTAGGCACCTTTCAGAGCTTTGGTTGGGCATTTGCAAACAAAGCAGACATTCACCATTCTCCAGTGGCATTTGTATCCCAGAGGAATAAGGAAATCTTAATAAGTATAGATAAGACCTGTAGGCTGATGCTATGTGCTCAGAAGGAGACAGGGCACAGGGATGAAGTGAGTCAGCACAGGGAGGTACGAGGTTGCTTTGCCTGGGTGCTAGTGGCGTGTCTCCTGGGAAGTAATCCTTTAATACTTAACCTGGCATATATATAATTCATTTTCCATACCAATCACAGTTCCCCCTCCTTCCTTCCCCACCTCCTCTCCCCAACCCTCCCACATTCACTTCTCAGAAAGGGTATGGCCTCCCATGGGCACTCAACAAAGCCAGGCACAGTCAGTTGAGGCAGGACCAAGCTCCCACCCCACCCCATCAAGGCGGAGCAAAGTATTCCACCATATGGAATGGGCTTCAAAAAGCAGCTCATGTGCTAGGTATAGATCCTGGTCCCACTGCCAGGGGTTCCACAAACTAACCAGACTACAAAACTGTTGTCCACATGTAGAGGGCCTGGCTCAGTCTCAGCTGTCGGTCTGGAGTCCCTGAACTCCCCCAAGTTCAGGTCAACAATCTCTGTGGGTTCTTCTGTCATGATCTTGAGCCCCCCCTTGCTCATGTAACTCCTCCCACTTCCCTCTCTTCGACTGTGCTTCTGTAGCTCAGCCTGGTGATTGGCTGTGAATCTATGCATCTGTTTCCGTGAAGGTTCTATGATGATGACAGTTAGGGTAGTCACCAGTCTGGTTACAGTATAGTTCATGCACCTTCCATGACTGCTAAGAGTCTTACATCATCCTTGTGGGGTAGTATAACTTAATCTGGCTTTTGAAAATGATGAGGAACCATCCTCCTTTTCTTTCTTTTGGTTTTTTGAGTCAGGGTTTCACTGTAGCTTTGTAGCCTGTCCTGGAACTCTCTCTGTAGACCAGTCTGGCCTTGAATTCACAGAGATTCATCTGTCTCTGTCTCCAGAGTGCAGCACCACCGCTCTGCGAGGAATCATCCTTTAAACTACCAGGAGAAGAATAGGAGCAGTGTGAAGATGAAAGAATATGCACAGGCAATGCTATAAAAAGTTTTGAGCTCAAAAAAAAAAAAGAAGAAGAAGGAAAGGAGAAAAAGAAAGAAAGAAGGAAAAAGCCCAGCAATGGTGGCACATGCCTTTAACCCTAGCACTTGGGAGGCAGAGGTAGGTGAATCTCTTTTGAGGCCAACTTGGTCTATGAAAGCTAGTTCCAGAACAGGTTCCAAATCGACAGAGAAACTCTATCTCAAAAACAGAAAACAAAAACAAAAAAAAAAATTGAGCTCAAGAGGCCTAGGGATGTGGATTTGAGTGATAATCTTATAAAACAGAATGTGCTAAAGTGTGTTTATGTAATTTTAAAATGTATACACACACATAATAGAATCTTTAGAGCAGTCATTTTGATACTTGTATATATCTTTTTTAATTAGGGAAGAAAGACTTAATAAAAATCAGAAAAAGAGATTCACATGCACAGTGGCCAATGGTGGAGGACTCTGGAGTTGGCAAAATAGTCTGTTAGACACAAGGGAGAGGTATTTTCACAGAGGCAGTTGGATGGGAATTTGCAAAGTCAAACACAGAAATATAAACGTAAGGATCAGCAGGTATGCCAGAAGAATTGGTGATGTGGGGTATCCTTCTGTATAGGTTTGCCTTTTACTGGCTAATGAATAAAACTGCTTTGGCCTATGGCAGGGCAGAATATAGCCAGGTGGGAAGAGATATATATAGAGAGAGTAGGCAGAGTCAGGCAGTTGCCATGTAGCTGCTGAAAAAGGTAGACTCCATTTAGCTGCCCAAGAAGCAAGAGGTGGCAAACCAGGAGCCTTGTTGTAAAATATAAAATAACAGAAATAGGTTAATTTAAAATGTAAGAGTTAGTTAATAAGAAGCCTGAACTAATAGGCCAAACAGTGTTGTAATTAATACAGTTTCTGTGTGATTATTTGGGCCTGGGCAGCTGGGAAACTAAAGTGCAGTCTCCGTTTCCAAACTGGAAATGCAGAGATGTGGGAAAGTGAAATGGGATTGGGATGCACTGGCGCACTCAATACATCTGGCACCATCTTTGCAGAGTCACAGAGTACAGGAGAAAGAACCATACTCATCAAATCTCCCCACCAGACTCACACCTTCTCTGCTTTGCACACCCCTCCTGATGGTTTAGGCCAGTCAGAGTTTGCTTTCTAAACTTTATTGTTTACAATAAACACTGTACTTCATAATACTGCAAGCCATTATGTGAAGGGGTAAGACAGCACAGAGGTTCTTCCATCTTGTTTTCATATATATATATATATAAAATTCATTATATATGTATATATTATATGTGTATATACATATACTGTGAGCATTGGTGTTTGGCCTGCTCATATGTCTGTGCGAGGGTGGTGTCAGATCCCCTGGAACTAGAGTTACAGACAGTTGTGAGCTGTCATTTGGGTGCTGGGAATTGAACCCAGGTCCTCTGGAAGATCAGCCAGTGCTCTTAACTGCTGGGCCACCTCTCCAGCTTCGCATCTTGTATTCTTGCCGAGACCATTTCAGGTTTAACTAGAATCTGATCTCATTGATGGAGAATCCCATGGAAAACAGTTCAGCTCTATTGGAGGAACCAAAGGTGAGAATGTCCGAGCTACCTCAGCTTCTGTTGAAAGTGTCTGTCTGTGCAGAACCCCTCCACTAACTGTTTATCTTAGCTTCTGTTGCAAAACTGCCTACTTCGGCAAAGCTGCTTAGTAGCTTCTGAGTGAGATGCCAAAACATGGTTTCTGCTTTCTAATGCCCATATTCTGGACACTCAGGACCACACCTAGGTCTCTGAACACTTGAGTGTGGTTCTAGCCGGCTGGAATAAAGTCCTCTCTGGTGGGCTATCTGTAATAATAATAGCAGTTGATGGTTTTAACTCGCCTCCTCCTTCTTACTAGTTATCATTATGTAGCCCAGGAAGGCCTTAGACTTGCAACTCTCCTGCCTCTGACTCTGGGGTGCTGTCCTACCATGATCCACCATGTGTTTTTTTTTCTAATTGCTTTTTGAGCGATACTTCTTTCGTTCTTTTATTTCTTTTAAAGACCATTTTTATTATTTGTGTGTTTGAGTGTGTGTTTGAGTGTGTGTGTGTGTGTGTGTGTGTGTGTGTGTATCTGTGCATCGGCACTTGTGCACGTGTGCAGGTGCCTGCAGAGGCTAGAGGAGGGTGTCAAGTCCATCGACACCCATTACAGACAGCTGTGAGGACCTAATATGATAATGGGAACTGGACTCAGGTTCTGGAAGAGTAGCACTCTTAAATGCTGACTCATCTCTTCAGCCTTAAGGTTTCTTTCAAATAAAAATTAAACAGTTTTATACATTTTCCTGGACTCAGAATTATAACTTTATAAAACATTTTAAAAATTATAACTTTATAAAAAGAAGTCACATATATGCCTTAAATATTTTGCTTTTTTTAAAAATGTAAGTGGATATTCTCATTTCAATCTTTCATTATGAGGCAAGAATAATTTCTTCAAATATAAATTTGTTGATTCAAGTACATACTATCTTTCTTGTATAAAATTGAACCATTATGAATCATAGAATTTTCAAAATATTGAGCAAAGTGTTAAAAATAGCCCTGTAAATAACTTTTTTTTTTTGTGAGAATAGGACCCTCCTAGCATGTGACCATTTCTTTTGTCCTTTAAAAACTGCTACACCCAAGCATGAGTCAACTCTAGTGTTCTTCTGGGATTTGATTTTACTGGAACTTTCTGGAAGCATTTTGCTGAGATTAAAAAGAAAAAGATTTGCCATGATATTTAATTATGTGTGTATGTATATGTCTGTGAGTGGATGTGTATGCGTGGGTACAGACACCTGCAGAGTTTCAAAGACAATATCGGACCCCTGGAGCTGGAGTCATAGGCAGGTGTGATCCATCAGACTTGCTGGGAACCAACTCAGGTCCTCTGCAAGAGCTGTAGCACCCTTAGCTACTCATCTCCTCGCCAGCTGAGATTTTTTATAGAAACAACTATCGTTTTATCTTCATCCTCCTCAAGTCAGAGAATGTTCAACTAATTGCATCATCATCATCATCATAAAAAGGCACACATGACATTAATACTTTGCAAGCAAAAAAAAATTTGCTAGAAACTGGTGCAATCCTGCCATTGAGCAGGGTGTGTGCACTGGTCACAAGGGTCACTGTGCCATGAGCAGTCAGCAACACAGAAGTCAGCCTAGGTGTCCTTGGTCAGTATGCCTCCTGCAGGGACTGGGGTGCATCAGTCAACTTAGGCCTGGCAGAGTGAGTGGAGGGGCTGCCCCCAGATTAGTGTTCTGTGTTCGCTATGCTATTTCAGTACCATCTTAGGTGATAATTCGGTGGTGGTGGATTGTGAAATAATTGTTGCAGTAGAGAATGGCAAGCAAGTGCTTTTGCGTAACACTGGTTTGTGACGGAGAAAGGTCCGAACCTTCCTTCTGTGAACTAGGAAAAACACCAAAACAGGGAATAAGAGGTAGAGAGGGCCCCAGATGTCTGACTGACGCTCATTTACTAAGGACACAGTTTTCTTTGGAGGTTGGCGAAAAGTTTACGTCAGCCTTAGGAGCTGTCAGTGCTGGAGATGGCCCTTTTCAGGGTCGTCTTGGTAACTTAGGGACAGACATTGTCTTTTTGAGATGGAGAGGGTTGGGGGCTGCCAACATGCTTGTGGACCTGGCCTAGTCAGACGTTGGGAAGGCAAGGCAGTCTTCTTTATTTTTCCTGAAAAGTCCAAGGAAGTTGTGTCCGTTGTTGCGGCAGAGACAGAAACCGCTGTTGCGGAGAAATGGGGTCTTGACGTAGAATACAGCACCCTGTGTTTATTTAGTGCCTGCGCACACCTGAGACGGCACAAAGTCCTTGTCTCAGGTGGCTTTGTGAAGGGCATTTGTTCTGAGTATGGTCTGTGGAGACTCAGTGAGAGAGTACACGGAACTCTGTCACAGATGGACTAAGTGAGGTCTATTTTACTAATGCCGCTCAGATGTCCTCTGTCTTTCCCATTCATTCTTTCTTATGGATATATACTGGGGTTTTCTAGAAGCTAAGTGGTAATGCCACAGTGATTTCAGGAGCAGACGCCATGGCAGGATAGGAAAGCAGAAAGAATCTTGGAGATGGAAGAAGAATCGGGAATCCAGTCTACCTCTCTTGCCAGCAGAGAAGCCAGAATTTCAGCACAATTAACAGCTACTTAAGAACCTTCTCCCTTCTCAGCCATAAACCTGCTGTTTTCCAGGAATCTCTCCACAAACCCGGTTTACCCCTGCTCACTCCCAGTGGTCTCTGGTTTTACCTTAATGAGATTTTAATTCCTCCTTAGAGGTGCTGCATTATAATCTCAGCTATCAAAAGGGGGAGGGATTAGCAATCTTATGAGATAAAGCTGGGAAGTCTCCAAAAAGGAATCTATGTTCATGCTGAGACAATCAGCTGCTTTCTTTATGGAGGAGAAGCTCGTATCCACACTTGGATCTTTTTGTGACTTTTTTTTTTTTTTTAGGTGCCCACCCATACACGAGTCTTACTTTTCTCTGAGTACTGTTTTCTTAACTCTTGTGTATAAACTGTTATGAAAATATTTTTCATACAAGTCTCCAACTCTGATTAGTAGGTTGGCTAGCGTCTTAGTCAGGGTTCCCATTGCTGTGATGAAACACCATGACCAAAAAGCAAGTTGGGGAGGAAGTGCTTATTTGGCTTCCGCTTTCACCTCATAGTCTATCCACTGAAAGAAGCCAGAATAGGAATTCAAACAGGGCTGGAACCTGGAGGCAGGAGCTGATGCAGAGGCTATGAAGCGGTGCTGC
>JAQHUG010000123.1:4078582-4093264 GCA_028555095.1 Dicrostonyx torquatus
AAAGAAAGACAGAAAGGGAAATGTGAATAAGAAAGCAAGCAGCCAAGTTGCTGCCAGCAGCCAGTCCCTGGCCAGTAGACAAATAACCCAGAGAAGAAAACTGACAAGAGAAGTTATTGAGACGAACTGGAATTCTATGCCAGTTTATAGGCACACACCCAATTCATTAGCTGAGGGCCCTGGGAGGCTACCTTTAAATCCCACCTCCAGTCTGTATGCCACCATGGATTTGGCACTGCAGGAAGGCATAGACATTGCCACTCTTTTTCTCCATACTCAAGTCAAAAAACACATACTCTAATTGTACAGACAACTTTGTGGATAGTCAGGTATAGAGAATGGAATTGTGGCCTGGCAGTGGTGGCACACACCTTTATTCCCAGACCTAAGGTGGCAGAGGCAGGTGGATCTCTGTGAGTTTAAGACCAGCCCAGGCTACAGAGTGAGTACCAGGACAGGCTCAGGCTCCAATGCTACACAGATAAACTCTGGAGTCAGGAAGATGGCTCATCAGGTAAAGATTCTTACCATATGATGACCTGAGTTCAATTCCTGGGACTGTCATGGGGGAAGGACAGGCCTGTGTGTTGTCCTTCGACCCTCAAAAGCATGCATATACAGACACACACGCACCCACACTCTCTCACAAATAAATGTACTATAAATCACATGGAATTACCTGGTTCTCTGAGACATCAGTGAATGCATAGATTAAATGACCTTGAAAGCTTGCTTTTGACTGATGGTTGAGGGACTGTGGGTGCCGGCCCCTTCTATAGCTTTTAATGGAAAGGTAGGTAGAGGATGCTAGGGGATGCCCTGGAACTGTGGTCCTCAGGAGAGGCAGGGTAGAGGATGCTAGGGGATGCCCCAGAACTGTGGTCCTCAGGAGAGGTAGGGTAGAGGATGCTAGGGGATGCCCTGGAACTGTGGTCCTCAGGAGAGGCAGGGTAGAGGATGCTAGGGCATGCCCTGGCACTGTGGTACTCAGGAGAGGCAGGGTAGAGGATGCTAGGGGATGCCCCGGAACTGTGGTCCTCAGGAGATGAACTCCTGAGACAATTCTGAGCATCCCATGTGACCAACAGAATCTCTCTAAGAAAGAAGCATTCACTAGAGCTGAGAATGACAGCTAGAAACCAGGCAGAAGAGTATTCAGGGTTAGGGGGTGTTCAGAAGGAAAGGCATAAACATGTAAACCCGAAGACCCGTGTTTCTTCCCCAAAGCTCATGGCAGTAGGAGAGAACCAGCTCCTGAAAGCTGCCCTCTGACTTCCACATGGACACTATAGTATGCACCTTCCCACAGTTCCACACACATACTACACATATACACAGAGGCACACATCACCATCAACACCACCACCATTGTCATCTTCACAACCATCAACCTTTAAAGATGAAAGAGTACTCTAGCAAAGTCCCAGGTGTTGGACTTGTTTAGAGTGTTCCAAAACCAGTAAAAAAAAAAAAAGGGACATCACATCAGTGATACGTTCCAACAGACATCTGACTTCTTGAATGCGGGAGTCTGGTAGAGTCCTTCTCCTTCAGCTCATAGCCTAGCCTTGAGTACTTGTGGACTTTTGAGCCCTAACCTTTTCATCTTTAGATGTGTTTTCTAACAGCATCAGGGATGAGCGTCAGATGGGCTCGTGAATGTGAGGTGTTCATCCCAGTTCCTGATTTGGAGTTGTTATTCTCTTATGTGGATGAGGTTTGTTTGCTTTATGTTCAATGTTCCATGGATTTTGTGCATTTTCAGGGGCACTGACAGAACAAGAAGGATAAAATTATACCCAGCTGATGGTGTAGGCTACCACTGGATATAGGAGCCACGGCCAAGCTTCTCCTATCTCCTCCTGTCCCTTCTTCTTTCCTCCCCTTCTTCCTCCTCTCCCCTCCCTTCTCTACTCATTTCCCCCTCCCATTTCTTCTCCTCTCCCCTCCTCTCTTCTCCCAATCCTTCCCCTTTCCTCTCCTCTCCTTTCTCTCTTTATTTTTTCTCCCTCCCTCTTTCTTTCTTTCTTTCTTTCTTTCTTTCTTTCTTTCTTTCTTTCTTTCTTTCTTCCTTCCTTCCTTTCATTCATTTCTTAGAGATATTTTATGGATTAATTCAGAGATGTAGTGGCCCCTTTAATTTATCTCCTTGTCCAAAAAGCTGGTAGCAAGTCTTAAAATCTTGTAACATATGAAATAACTGTGTAACTTGAGAGAGAACACATCTCTTTTCACATAGCAGCATCAGGAATCTCACATAGGCTAATCTTGTCAAAATTCATAAAGACTTGAGCTCACAATAAACACTTTGGCCAACTTTTCTATCAGAGAAGAAACAAACTTACCATAAAACCTTAGGAGTTCTAAACAGATTCTGCATGAGCCCACACAATTAGTCACTTGTATTGAGAATGGCCTGGAAGGACACCTCTGGATCTGTGCTCTAACAGAATTCACTCCTATAGTGAAACCCTGAAGTGACCCCTGGGATTCAAATGTTGTCACAAACGTGGATGCCTCAGTTGACCCATGCTCAGCTTCCCAAGCAAAACTGCTGGTGTTAATTGTACGTAGGACTCCATGCAGTGATTGAAAAATTTATCTGCAACAGGAGAAAATCCCCCGTTCTAGATACTTTCTACAGTGTGTCATTGTAAATCCACAGGGAAAGGCACCACATTTAATAATACGTGCTCATTTATAACAATGAAGATATTTAGGATGAATATCATCCCACCTATTTACTTGCAAGTTTCCTGCCAGGGAAGTCTACTAAAACAGAACTTGGGATAAAAATCTCTAAGTATTATTTATCTAGGGCAAGTAATATTTTCCTCACCTCTAATAAGCTCTTAATCAAATGTTTCCATATTTAGTCAAGAACCCTTTAGTAGCTGTGTCTACCATCGTATACTTTCTGTAATTGCATGTTATTAAAGATGAAATGAAAAGCAGAAAATCCAGCTCTGAGCTCCATCGTCTAATCATCCTTTGACCTTGCAGCAGTAATAATGGTAGTTAGCATTTATGACAGCTTAGCCGACCCCGGCATTATGCTGATTCTTCATCTACACTCAGCTCCATTTAATATTTGCCTCTGGAAAGAGACGCATCATCACTGTGTCATTTAGGCAGCTGATAAACAGAGACATGGCCAGGGTTAGACACTTCTCCAAGGTCACCTCTTGTGTGACGTTAGACTGTGGCTGCCCGGACTGGCAGTCACATAGTCACAGTACATTCTCCGTCTTCTCAGCCCCATCTCTTTGCCTGTATTTGTCAGGTTGGCTTGTCTGTGAGAGATTATCTTGACTCTTAATTCAGGTAAGCAGTTCAGCACACTATAGGAAGGCCGTGTATAAGGAACCTAGCAAGCAGTGTTCCTCTATGGTTTCTGCTCAAGCTCTTGCTTGGGCCCCTGCCTCGATTTCCCTCAATGATGGACTGTGACTTAGAAGTATAAGTCAAATAAATCCTTTCTGCCCCTGAAATTTTCTTTTGCCCTGAGTGTTTTACCACAACATTGGCAAGGAAACTAGTACAGACTGTGTTATACTCTTCGCAACCTAGAGAGCCAGACTTAATACCCTTGAGAAGCAGTTGGCTTCAGACTGAATCTACAAGGAAGATACCCAGCAGGGTGGTAAAGCTTGTCCATGATGAAGCTGGCAGAAAGACCGAGAAAAGAGTGGGTGGAGTCACAGCTTTTACCTGGCATGAAGGCTTGGCAAACTCAGATGGCCAGAAGTGGAAAGCTGGAAGCTTTGCAGCCCCGCCAGTGCTGGGGAGGGAGTGGGCACAGACAGCTCTCTGTTGGGCACGCCTTTACCCGCCCTCACATCAGCCCTCGGGCACCACCCACGGGAGCTAGAGGAGCCAGCCTTCCTGTAGTGGAGGAAGCAGCACCCCCACGCATGCTCTGCGTTACTCCATCCTTAGTAAAAGAAAGGAGCTGGCGAAAAGACACTGAAGGAGAAAATGGAAAATGTACCCTCAGGAAGTAGAGAAAAGGGGGAAGAGTTACAAATCAAGACCAGCGTGTCGCCTGAGAAGTGGCTCAGCTGTCAAGAGTACAGGCTACTCCTCCAGTGGGCCAGGATTTGATTCCCAGCATCCACTTGGCAGCTCACAACTCCGTAGCTTCAGTTCCAGGGGGTCCAAAGCCTGGTTCTGCACTCCACAGCATTGCGTGCGTGTGGTACACAGACATACATGCAGGCAAAACACTGGTATACATAAAATAAAAGCAAATAAATAGTAAAACTTAAAAAAAATAAAGGCCAGTGGCTAAGTGAGGAGTAGAGAGCGGTGATTAAACACAGCAGGAGTCTAAGGAGTTCGAGCAAAGAATGAATGCAACATTCAAAAACAACAGAAAAGAACTTCGTCAAGCTATGAGAATCTTATGGAAATGGTTAACACAACATCCACATGCGTTCGTGGGACGATTCAGGCAGAACCTGGTGATTTTCAAACCTTTCATATACTCATTCTGTGAGCAAAAATAGGCATTCTATAAAGGAGTGAGGGTCATACTGCCCTCTAACATTTTCTAAGTGGTATATACATTCATCAGTGCAAGCGTATAGCAGTAGGTGGGGCCAAGACACAATATAGAAATGGTACAAGAATCGGATTGCAATGAACTTAGACAAGGCAAGGCTGAAGTCCAACTGTCCTAAAGATGAGAACCCAGTGATGCAAAGGAACCGCTTTGTAAGGGGCTTACATCAATCACGGGGTGTGCATGAATTAAGTTCACAGAGTTCTTCCCTTGCAAGTGGTAAAACATTTGTCTACTGAATGCAAAGCCCTAGACTTGACCCTCAGTACAAAATCGAAATGTTGCGAATATGGTCTGAAGATCAGAGGAACACGTAAGAAAACAATTTTGAAAGTGATGTGGCTGGTATAAGCTCATCAGGGTGATTATACGTGTTCATTCAGCTCTGGCAAACAGTACACACCTACAAACATCTGCTGGATGCCTGTGTGGCTGCTGACACCTGTGTAGATGTCAGTTGCGGGGGGTGGGGACCCACACTCAGAGAAGGGCTGCCGTTTCTTCCTTTCTCTAGGCAAAGCTGAAAGTTTGGGAGGGCCAAATGCTACTTTCTCTTCTTCTTTTGCTTAGGAAACACTTTTAAAAAAATAAAACACAAAGCAGAAATCAGGCTTATTGTTTCCACGGCGTTATTGTAAGCACCACGAGGCTTGGGGAGAACCCCAAGAAAGTGATTCTCAGATCATGTGTTTAGGCAGCCATGGGCGTGTTGAGGACAGACAGACACCTTCTGTACAGCGGGACCCTTCACAGCAACAGGCTGAAAGCAGCGCGTATTTTGCCGTTCCTTTCCCCTGCACTCTCTCCTACAGTCGCGTGATTAACTCTTAACTCTTGGTTTTGGCTGTTGCTTTGTTTTGCCTTATTCTCCTAGGGCTATAGGCTCCACTGAATTACACTGTAGTTCAGCTTCTCATTCATGGAGAATCTGCTATAAATAATGGAAACTCTAGCTCCTTGGGGGACCCCGGGTCAGTGTGCTGCCTTTTGGAGGTGCCAGAGCTTGAGAGCCATTGCACAGCGGAGGTCTGAAAAAGCAGGTTGTGCGAAGATGGTTGGAGATTCAGCCTCACATCAGAGTGCGCTTCTGTTATATGTTATAACACCAAAGCTGTGGAAAACTAACAGAAGCATCTCGAACGGTTAATCCCTGAAGCTCTTAAATGAAGGAGGTCTGCTGTGAACCGGGGTGACGATTAAGGCGAACCCAGGGACATTCTAGACAGAGACTTACTGAGGACAGAATTGGTTTGTTTCAAGCCTGGTGGCTGCGGTGTGGCTTGCCCTTGGCTGCATTGTAACTTTCTATGTGTTAGTTCATCTTTTACACGGTAGCAGGCAGTTCCCAGATTCAGGCTACAGTCTCGAGGAAGTTGGTATCTTTGTTCTGGGAAATGTTTCAGACAGTCTTAAAGGAATCGGATTTACCTTCCTCCTGAATCTGACCTTGGCTAAGAATTCGCGTGGCAGTGCGCCCAGGATTTCCTAGGAATTTCTCTGCAGTGCCTAAGTGGGGTCAGGAGTGCACAACCCTGAGCTTTGTTCCCTATTGTGTATTGTCCCCACAGCGAATTTGATTCTCTGTTTGAAGAAAGTGACAGAGGTTATTTTTCCCGCACATTGTCTGCTTTGTGAACCACAGGGACTCATTTCAGATGACTTTCCCTTTGAAACAACAGGTGCCAGAAAAGGCACATGCCCTTTAATACTAAGTTAAAATCAGTAGAACTAAGGACAGGCTGCACAAAGGTCAATAATGTATTTCAAAGTCACTTGAAATATTTCCATTATTTTTCACGAATTCTTTGTCAGACCCTTTATTAAATGAATAATTTTGGTTTTACATTACTATTTCCTGAATAAGCAAAATAGCAATGCTATGAAACATAATTATCATCTAAGAGGATTTTATGGGACGAGTTCATATTTACTAGCTTCTGCATTACTTTGCTTTATTATATTTTTAATATTGCTATGATCGAAGAGTTTGTGGAATATTCTAAGCAACATAAACTTGCAAATATAAAATACACATACATCTTTGAACGTGCTTCTTTAATCCTATCACACTGATCTCCTAA
Source organism: Dicrostonyx torquatus (assembly GCA_028555095.1). Classification (NCBI taxonomy): domain Eukaryota; kingdom Metazoa; phylum Chordata; class Mammalia; order Rodentia; family Cricetidae; genus Dicrostonyx; species Dicrostonyx torquatus. The sequence continues at coordinate 4,085,228 of JAQHUG010000123.1, forward strand.
GGTACTCTGCTCCTCACGTAATTCTGGTTCTTTTGTTGGCAAACAGCTCCTGCAGTGTCGGAGTCGTCAGGGGAAGAACAGTGGTCCATGCTTTTCAGCTTCATATATCTATTGGCAAATATTTATTCCTTATTCGTTCAGTGGCAGAGGAGGAGCATGGCTTGCTTTATCTTATGTAACAATGACTCGTGCTGCCGTGCTGAGAACAGCACCTTGTAGGCAGTAAGGGTGGAAGCAGGAAGGTCAGTTAGGAATCATTTGAGCAAAGCAAGCAAGAGATGAGGGGGAGGACCAGAATGTCAGGACAGACGAAGTGGGATCCTGATCAAGTTTTGAAAGATGAGCCAGCCTGACAGGTAGAAGCTGAGTGATGAGAGAACCTGAACAGTTGACAAATGTCTAATTCATCTTAACAGGCAGTTAAAGGGTTCTCTGGAGCCATCCAGGGGACCAACCGGGAAGAGGGGGCATCTCTTCAGCTAACTCTGCTGTGCTGTGCTGTGTATCGGCTTTCTGCTAATACAGTCAATTGTCACAATGACTGAACATGAAAACCATGCAGCAAGTGTTACAGGATGCTGATATCCGAGTCCTGCCATCCAAATTCTTACTTGATTAGTTTGGGTTTGGCCTCTGGGCTTTGGGGCTGACTCCTTCATCAACGATGGCTGAGAACTCGCTGTTCCAACATTTTCATCAAACAATTTAAGCAACCATTTTGAGACAATAGAGAAGAGCTGGTGTCAGACATAGAAATAAGGGATGACTTTTACAATTAAGATTTTCCCCTTTCCGTACACAGCACATGAATACCTTCTGAATTTCTCTGAAGGAATGTCTTCTGCTCTTTGCCTTAACAATGGGGACACCTTTCCTCCTGCCACTCAAGGCCATCATCCAAGATCTCCTGTCTCCCTCCCCTGGTGCAGACAGATGGTCACTTTTGACTGCAGTCCAAGGTTGGACACATAGATGTCAAACACTGTGACTTGGCTGGAGCAATGGCAGCTTTGGTTTCCCCCGTGATTTTCTAACCATGAAATGACTCTTGAGTCCTGTTTCATTTTTCTCAGCCCCTGAGATTCCTTGGCTTTTATAAGCAATTCTGAAGCTTGCTTCTGGTTGATTCTGCCTGTCCTCTTCTTCCAGCCCTCAGTCACAATGATAAATTAAATTCCCTGTTGCTTAAGAGAAGCCAGAGCTTGTAGCCAAGATCCCCAAAGACATGGAATGCTTAGGTGGCACTCTTTGCTGCCTTTCTGTCGTGCCGTTACTCTAGCTCATTCATTTGGCAACTGTACACTGTGATTCATTTGTTAGAACAGAACAAACAACAAGAATAATGGTCTATTGAACTCTGCTTACTCAATGGGGAACAGATAGCTAAGAGCGAGTGCCAAGATCTTTCAGAAGTTATGACAATCGTTTATAAACTAGCACAGCTACCAATAACAGTAATTTTTAAATTATCTACTTCTAGAAAGCACAGACATTTGAATGAACGCTTCTTATATGCCAAGTGTTCGGTTGAAAAAAAATGCTATATGTGTAAGATAAAGACTGACATTGGTGTGCTGGCAGGATACCAATTTGGGGGCACATTCTGGGTCTCCAAAGGAAGAGGAGTCTGTGTAAGCTGTCATCCCAGGGAAACAGAGTTCAGTGCGAAATTAAAGGTGGGAGAGAGTCACTGTAAGAGTCTATCTGTGATTGCTAAAGGGATCACAGAGGAGCTTGGCCCTTCAGATCAGGCTTCAAGCATGAAAGGAGAGGGATAGCAACAAGCATTTATTTGTAGGATCTCAGATTGCATGGCAGCCCCTAGATCGTGCTGGTTCACATTTTGTCAACTTGACACAAGCTAGAATCATCTGGGAAGAAAGAACTTGGACTGAGAAAATGCCTCAGCCTGTTTGTGGGGGCATTTTCTTGATCGATGACTGATGAGGGGCAGCTTAGTTCGCTGTGGGCGGTGCCACCCCTGGGAGGGTCACCCTGGGTTTTGTACAAAGAGCAAGGTGAACAAGCCATGGGGGACAAGCCAGTAAGCACATTTCTCTATGGTCTCTGCTTCTGTTCCCACCTCCAACTTCCTGCCTGAGATTCTGCACTGACTTCTCTCACTGGTATACCGTGAGCTGGAAGTGTAATGTGAAATAAACCCTTTCCTTCCCAAGTTAATTTGGTCATGGTGTCTATCACAGCAATGGAAAGCTAACCAAGACTGACAGAAGTTTTAGTGTAGGACCGGTAGCCCTTTGGAACTATCATTGAGAGCAGCATGGGAAGGCGCAGTCTCCATGTGTGCACTGGCTTGATCATAAAAATGTTGCTGCTGCCTTCCCGGCAGTAAACACTTTCCTGAAATGAGATGCATGCACAGGGGCCATAGGCAGAAAGGGAGGAGAAATGTACTTTTCTAATTTCAAGGGCTCCCTCTCTCACTTGCCTTGACTGTTATTCCAAAGCACATAGGGCAAAAAATAAATCTTGTGTGTGTTGTCACTGATTTTGTGTGGCTTGGCAAAGAGTCTTTCAATCTGTTCCTTAGGGAGGGTGAGTTTCTCTGAGACATTAAGGCAGTTTCCTTCCTTTGAGGAGGTGACAGAGGCAGGCTGCTGGGAAGAACCAGCTTTACTCTCTGAGAACTCCGGGCGCATGTTGAAGGGTGTTTGACAGCTCTGGGCCCACCCTTCTCAGCTGCCCAGGTCATGTTCTTTTCGGCTTCTCTTCTTATGCATCAATTGGACTCCTTTTGTATGGAATCATTTTTGCCATTTCGTTCACACATTCTTTAAAAGTTTTCTCTGCTCTCTCATTTCTCGCCAGTCACTCTCCTTTGATTCTGCACCCATCCAAACACACAGCAAAAAAAGTTCCCGCCTCCTTCCTTGAGTTTCATCATTCTGCCCCCTACTTTAGGCTAATATCCTACTCTTTAGAATTCTATGTGTCGGGGCACTGAAGACTCTCATTGTGGTTCTCTGTTCTCGGACCTCAACCTCACCAAACACAGCTGGCACCCCTTTTAAAAAACAGTTTCTATGGTTTTTATACATTATCTTCTCCTGGCTGCTGCCTCTTCTGTTCTAGCAGCTCTTTCTCTCGCTGTCAGCAGATTTTCCCTCAACCAAGTCTAATTTTGAAGTTAAATCTTGTTTTGGTCTCTGGACCCTAGATGAACTTTTTTATGGGGCAGAGTTGGATTTCTCTCCTGGCATTTCCTAGTCAAAATGCTATGGCCTTTGCAAGTAGGGAATGACTTTCCTAGGTGGAATGTTCTGTGCATTGGAGGTTTTCTCATCTCTGCTCTCCAACTAGTTGATTGCTTTTCATCTTTTCAGTTGCCCTCACTTCCAGAAGCAAACCCTGGAAGCTGAGTTTGCACAAAGAGATTATTAGGAAGAGGCGCAGGACAACAGAGATGAAGATGAGGGCAGGGGGGCAAGGTCAGGGGAGAACCAAAGAAGAGTAGTGTTTCACACTCTAGAGGTCAAACAAAGTCTACTCCAACTGTCACTGAATAAGAGCCATCCCAATGCATGGTTGTTGTTGTTGGTGTGTGTGGGTTTTTTTGCCGTTTGTGGTTGGTGTGTGTGTGTGTGGTTACTGGTATTTTGTATGTATTTGGTTATGTGTGCATGTATTTGGTTATTGGTATGTGTATGCTTGATGGTGTGTTTATCTTTTCTTTTTTATAATTTACTATTTTATTTTTTTAATGTATATTGGTGTTTTGCCTGCATGTATGTCTATGTGCGGGTGTCCTATCTTGCAATTAGAGTTGTGAACTGCCATGTTGGTGCCGGGAATTGGACCTGGGTCCTCTGGAAGACAAGTCAGTGCTCTTAACTACTGAGCACCCCAATGGTATGTTTGTGAGTGTGTGTTTGCTTATTGGTGTGTGTGTGTGTGTGTGTGTGTGTGTGTGTGTGTTCATGGGAATGGTAGCAGTGAGAGTGTTCGATGTGAACGTGTGAGATGTGAACACCCAAGCACTTTCAACTGCTTGTGTTTCTAGTCAAAGTAGTCCAGCAGCTCAAAAGAAATGTCTCTCTGAAGAATGCAGTAGATATAAGCTCTTCTGAGAATACATAATTGTTAGAGAAGGGAGGCCGCTTGTTGGTTCCTGGCTGCCTGGCTAGCTTAGATCCGAAGTAATCACACAGAAACTGTATTAATCAAATCACTGTTTGGCCCAATAGCTCTAGCTTCTTAATGGTTAACTTTTACATATTAAATTAACCAATTTCTATTAATCTGTGTATCGCCATGTAGCAATGGCTAACTGGCAAAATTTCAGCATGTCTGACTCTGGTGGCGGCTCTGTGGCATCTCTCTGACTCTGCCCTTCTTTTTCCCTGAGGGCTAGCCGGGAAAAGGCTAGTGATAATAAGCCAGGCAGAGTTTAAATGAATACCGTCCTCACGTGGTTATTTCGGGTGCAGGCGGCCACTGAGCGGGCCAGTGCCTGGGGGCTGGGGAACACAACATGCACCTCTCCCCCCTAATTACAACATTTCCCAGCATTCAGCCTAGCTTTCCCTGCCTACCTAAGTTCTGCTTTGCTATAGGTCCAAAGCAGTTTCTTTGTTCATTAATGGTAATCACAGCACACAGAGGGGACTCCCACATCACATAATGAAACAAAACCCCTCAGAAACGGGGGCATGGACACTCAGCATTAGTAAGAAAGATTCCAGAGGGCCCGTGTAGAGCACAGTCATAGTCTGCTCAGAGGGTCTCAGTGGGAGCAAGGGTGACACTAGATGGGTGCGAATGATGCAGAAGGAGGGAACTGAGTTTGACTCCTCATGGAGCGGTTCCCTGCTGACCTGTCTTCTGGAAAACTCACAGTGGGGCGTCTAGAAGAAACAGCTATAAGAATTCCAGAGTGAGCTCCCGAGAGCCTGCACAGGGGACCACTTCAGCCTCTGGTCCAGGAATTCCTTCCTGGGGCCTGCTATGAACCTCACCTGGACTCAGACACCCCACCTGCAACTGCCAATCACTGCATATCTCCTCTCCTCAGCTGCCTGACAGTACCTCTGTGAATATAGTCAGATAGTTGTGGATGGGTTCATCCATGCATGAGTTCCCATCACTACTGGCAATAACTAGAACTGACTGTTTTTCTCTGTCATTTGGGTTGAGGTTTTATAATTTAAATCATGAATTATATTTGATAGTTTCAAAATGGAAAAGAGGAATCCTCCTATTAGGTAACAGGACACTCCTGAATACAATATAACATTTATAAGTCTTAAAAGAGCCCTGAATACAGTCTGTATAGCAGCATGCTCCAGGCTCTGAGCAGAGGGTAGCAGTGTGTAGAATATTGAAATCAGACAGATAATACAGTCATTTAATTCCAATATACAAAAGTGACTGATTTTAATATTTTAACTTTTATTTTTTAACATTTATTTCCACCTACATTTTCTTATATATTATAGTAGAAGCTTGTTGTGATAATAAAATTTGTTCAAAATTTCTTTGATAGTTCTTCCTTCAAATAATGACCCCTGTTTTCTCCTCGTCAGTGTGAGGAGGAGTGACTGACTCACTGTCAAATGAATAAATAATGGTGGAACTAGGGGTGGATGACATTGGTATTATGTCAGCAGAAGCCTGTTCCTGGGTCATTGGTCCTGCGGAAGCTAGTTACCATGTTTCAGGGCATGCTCAAGTCTCTCCACATCCTGGACCTGTGGACAGGGCCATGTGATGAATCCACCCATGGCCTCCTGACGTTTATCTTTTCCCAGTCCAGTGAGTGAGTCATTTTAGAAACATACTATAGCCACAGAACATGTCTTAGATGAACTCAGACCTGGCCAATACTCTGAGGACAGCTTCCTGAAAGACCACAACCACCCTCTTTACCCATGGAAGAACATGAGACAATGCCTTATCTAGTGATAATATGTGATGTAACAATAGTTAGCCAAGACTGAGATACTGTTATACTCCTGTTCTGTTACATTTTCAAAAGGTTCTGTACCTTTATTTACTCATCTCAAATAAATAAGACTCATTGTTTTGCTATGACTTTTAAGTTGATTTTAATGATTAGAATATATATTTTTCTATTGCAGAAATGAAATTGTTCTAAAGTCTAGATTCATTCATCTTCCTTTTGTTAAGTTATAGTTGAAACAATTTCAGTGTTAATTGATAAAAGATAAAGAGTATTAGCTTAAAGACTTAAGGAATAGAAAACATTGATTTAGTGTTTGCCCTTTATTGAGAGGACATGAAAGCAGCAGAAAACATCTTTATACACTTATTATATCACTTACATAAATATAACTATTTATCTTGTCACTGAAAAGTGAACTTTTTACCTAAAATATCTTTACTAAGAATGACAAAAGTTTCATGCAATCTTTTCTTTAGTAAACTCAAGGACTGTTGATTGGAAACTTTAAAATTATCAATATTTCTTCAAGGCTACTACATTTGTAGGCTTTTGGGATATAGAGCAGTAATTATTGACAGCTTTTTGCTTATTAAAGATGGTGACTGTCTTAGTTACTCTTCTATTGGTGTGAAGAGATGCCATGACCATGACAGCTAATTGGGAACTTGTTCACAGTTTCAGAGGGATAGTCTATGATCTTTATGGCAGGAAGCGTGGTCACAAGCCGGCAGGTATGACACTGGGGCAGTAACAGAGAGCTTACATCTGGTTCATAAGGACATGGCAGAGAGAAAATTTTGAAACTGGGTGGGTGTGGACTTTTGAAATCTCAAAGATCATACCCAATAACACATCTTCTCTAAACAAGGCCACATCTCCTCCAATAAAGTCACACTTTATCCAAATAGGCCTTACTTGTAAATGGAGGTTTGTCTCCAGCCTGCCAGTTCCTGAATAAACACTCAGAGGCTTAATAGTAGTTATAATGGTTTGGCCAATGGCTCAGGCTTATTACTGACTAGCTCTCACAATTAAATTAACTCATTTTTACTAATCTGTGTATCACCATATGACTGTGGCTTACTGGTAATGTTCTGGCATCTTATTTCTACAGCAGCTACATGTCATCTCCCCAACTTCACCTTCCTTCTCTCTGCATCTTTGTTTGGATTTCCTGCATAGCTATGTTTTTCCTAGTCATTGACTGAAACAGCTTTATCCATCAACCAATAAAAGCAACACATATTCACAGCATACAGAAGAACACCCAGCATTACTTACCTCCATATGAGCCTATGGAAGGTATTCTCAAGCACTACGGTGGCTTTACTCCTTGGCTCTGAAATAATTGACTACTATGATCATTAATCTTTACTGGATTTGGAATCACCTATGAGACACACTTCTGGGTATGTTTGTGAGGACATTTCTGGAGAGGTTCAACCGAGTGGGTGCAGCTACCCTATGGCCTAGGTTCTCAGAATGAGTACCAGCATTAGTCATGCGGCTTCCTGACTGAGTGAAATGTGAGCAGCTGCCATGGATTTCTTGCCTAATGGATGGTACCCTCGAGGCATGATCCAAAGTCAATCCCTCCTCCTCTGAGTTGCTTTTATCAGGTGATTTGTCAAGACAGTGAGAAAGCTAACTAATATAACAATGGATGCGCTACATCTCACAAAACCATAAGCCACATCCCATAGGTTTTATAAGTCTTGAAGCAGAGGCAACGTAATTTTTCTCTTCTTTAATAAATCATACAGGACAAAAGAAATGTTAGAAAAGAAATGTTCTGCAATTGAGATAATAGAGTCAGATCTTAGACAATGTCTCAGCCTTTCATGTATACTCTAGGAAGGAACCATGTACACAGAGTCTGCACAGTATGAAGGAAGCATGCACAGGGAGGAGCTGATGAGATCCCACCCTCGACAAGGAGCTTTTGGTAATTGCTGACTGCTGTGGGGAGGGAGAGAGAGTCAGTTTTCCTCTGAGATACATCTCCTGAAAGGCTACTCATATTCCAGTAGATGTTCTTATATCCACAAAGTGCTAAGTGGACTCAGTGGATTAATTCCTTTATTAAAAATTTTCATTTATTTTACATACCAACG
>JAQHUG010000123.1:4093604-4136266 GCA_028555095.1 Dicrostonyx torquatus
TATCAAGTTGAGGCAGGGCCAAATTCCTCCCTCTGCATCAAGGCTGGGTGAGACATCTCACTGTAGGGAATAGGTTCCCAAAAGCCAGCTCAAGTGCTAGGGACAGGTTCTGATCCCACTGCTAAGGGGCTGCACAAACAGATTAAGCTACCCCACTGTCACCCACATGCAGAGGGCCTACGTTGGTCCCATTCAGGCTTCCTAGCTGTTGGTCCAGAGTCCATGAACTCCTACAAGCTCAGCTCAGCTCAGCTGACTCACGGGTTCTCCTGTCATGACCTTAATCCACGCACTTGCTATTAAAAGTAAGGAATGGGATCTATATTTGACAGAAGCATGGCTTCTTCTTAACCATATGGAGAGAAAGAAATCTCATTGTCATCGACTCCCTGCAGGTGACACTACTGTGTTGTCAAACGTCCCTCTCTTGATCTCTGGTTGTTGCTTTTGACTACTGGCCCTGTGTCTTCCCTGTTGCTTACACATCCAGACCATTCTGTGTTGTGTGATGTAAGCTGAATGACACCCTGGATCTGCGCACAGTCCTGACTTAGATAGCCACGTTCCTCACTGGTGGCTGATGCTGGACCCAGGTGTCAGTATCTACCTAGAAGTGCTTCAGGGATTTCCTAATCCAGGAATAAGTGGGAACTGTGCTAAGGTCACAGAATTACGCTGTGAGGGCTCAGCAGGTACTTCAGGGTCAACCTGTTAGAGATGCATATCTCATGGACCTCATTTAGCAAGGTGATAAGGAATACTGTTACCAGAGATGCCCATCTGATGGAGATACTTTATCCAGCAGGGCGATAAAGAATACTGCCTTTTGAAAGTGTCAGCTGTCCTCATTGCAGATTTCTTGTGTGAAGAGCTCTTTCCCTCATATTACAGCTTGGGTATTCTTCCCACAGCACTACAGCATGTTAACTGCTTACAGCGCACAGTTTCCCCTATGCATTGGTATATTGGATCGCTTCGCCAGCAATGCGTGATTCTGGCAAGAAAGGAATCACAGTTAATACCCTTACTCTCTCAACCAGGTCCTTATATAAACTTAGAAGAAGTCTGCTCTCCTGTAATTATCTTCCTCAGCAGACAGTTGGTCAGTGGTCGTGTCCAAGCAAAGAGACTTCTATGGAGACATTCACAGACACCCAAGGACAAGAATGATAGCAGTGTCTAAGGTTGTTGAGTCTTAGCTTTCAGAAAGATAGAGAACAAGGGAGTCTTGGATTTACTCTGCCAGTAGATAGGAAAGTGCTGTCCCAAGCTAACCTCACATTAACCTTAAAGCATGCCTATTGCTTGCCAGTCTATTGACTAAAGACCTGTGTCTCGAAAGCTTATCTCACTGTACCCACTGCTTTCTGGTCACAGTCTCACCTCTGGAACCTTGGATCCTTACGTTGCCATGGCAATGGCTCTGCCCTTATTGCTAAGCCTAGGGATGTGCTTTTGACCAACGAGAGCTATTCTTGTAACTCCTTCTTTTGCTTCAAGCCTCTGTGGGGAGAGAGACTTTTGGGAGACTAGACTACGGAAGAAGAAGCTAGGAGGCATTAGAAGTAGGCCAGGGCTATTAGAGTAGAAACAGAGCAATAAAGAGCATATAAATAGAAAGAACATGTTGTGAGGGTTTTTTTTTTTCTACAGCCCTCGGACTTTAGTTCTTCCACTTATTGTAGTGTCTCTTTTGAAACCCATGTGAAGACTTTTTAAGGCTGGACCTTAAAAGCCTTCAATAGAACTGGGCACCCAAACAGAGCGATCGTCTTAGGCATGGTTTAGCAAACACAGCATGAAGTTTCTAGGCATCAGCACTTCTAACCAGTCCCTCTTTACAAAAGCACTTGTCTTACGATTATATAAAACAAACAAATCATATGCTTAATATAAGCTATAAATATGTTTTTAAGTAAGAAGATTTCCCTATCATCATCAGAAGCATTTGTGTGTCCTGAGGCAAGAGTTCGTATCAGATGTAACTTCAGTTTTGTTAGGAAACACAAGAGCACAATACCAGCAAGATGAATGAACGAAACACAGCCCGCTGTTTCCCCCGCTAACTTCTAAGCAGCCCCCACCCCTGCAAGTATGCTATGTTCAAGGTTAAACAGCCTCACTGGACCCTGTCTCTAGTATACTAATTTAACTCTTCATCCCAGACACCTTTTCCTGGAGGGTTATGGGAAGCTGCAAATCTGATCACACTGATATTTTACTTAAAATTAAAGCAAGTATTTAAAGACAAATATGTCTCATTAGAGCTGCCATGACTGTTTAGATAATCCAGGTTCCTCTGTGCTCTCCTGGATCGGCCAGGCCATTCTCCACCAGTCTGCTCTGTGACCTTCTGCTGCTCTTCACAGCCTTCCCTCAGTGAACTACACGGCTCCATGAAATCTTTCACCATTGTCCTAGTTTTGAAAGCTTTTATTTGTTTTATTTCACAAAGGAGTCTTGCTAGTCTCATACTCTGGGGCTTCAAGTGATCCTCCTGTTTTATCTTCCCCAAGAACTGAGACTGGATGTGTGTAACATTGCCCCAGCTGAGTTGGTCTGACTTTATGTTATACAGAGCACTGTTCCTAACAGTGATTTGCAATTTCTTTTTCTCTCTGGATGTACAGGCCCTGAGTGTGGAATCTATACCAGGCTTGTTGTCATTGAATGTGGGTGCTGCCCAGCATGTGTGGGGTGAGGAAATGACATCAAAGCAAGCAACAAAAAAATTAAGCCCTAAAATTGGTCAGAAACATGAGGTATGACAGCTATCAGGCTGTATGTCAAACACTGTGTAATCTTTTAAAAGTCAATCAACAGCCTCAATAAGAGCCCTTCACTCCAGCTCACTAGAGGAACACCCGCCAACGTGTCCCTCTCTGAAGCCAATGCATTGCCATTTTGTTTGTCACTTACTAACCTTGGAGTAAGTTGTCAGAAGCAGAGTGATAGAGTGGAGAGAGGGTTTTCTTTGAGACAGGCTGGCTGGCTGCCCATGCCAGCTCTCCAGAGTGCCATCACTCTGTAAGTGCTGTCTGACTCCAGGCTCGCTTCATTGCTTCCACAACCTTGGCTTTTCATCCAGCACAGAAAGGATCATGTTATCAAACCCATGAGACAGGTGTGTATTAATCAAGACCCTTGTCTATTAGTTACAATGAGAAATACAGACGGTAAGTAGATGAGATGTTTAAATTAGCTGGACAGTGTGTTCGTGCCTCCTTAGGAAGACACAGAAGGGAAGCAAATATCTATATTCTCCTTTGCTTAGAGGAAGTCGATGAAGGAAGTGGGTGAGTATCACTAAGCTCAGAGTGTCTTAGGTTTTCAGTTGGGGAGCTGTAATCACCTTTTTTTTTTCCCCCGGCTATAAGGTCGTTTTCCCCTCTTGAGGCAGGCTCTCATTGTCCTGCTTGACTTGGAACTCTAGGTGGCCTAGGATGGTCTCTTAAACTCACGACCCTCCTGCCGTCACTCATTAGAACTGGGACTCTAGGCATGTAGCCGCACCTGCTTAGTTCTTATCTCTTGACTTCCAACTTACAGCCCTGATGTCATTAGTGTCTGTTAGTCTGCTATGAAGGGGATATTCTTTTCAGGTAAAGCAATAGGAAGCCATCATTTTCAAATTTTCATAGTAGAATTGTATATTATTTTCTTGTCACTGTGACTAAAGGCTTGACAAGCAGCAACTAAAGGGAGGCTCATTTTGGCTTGTGGTTTTGAGGGACATGGCCTGTCATTGGGGACAGAGGGGCAGCAGGGAGTTCTGTGGTGCAGGAATGTGTGGTAACAGCTCGATCGTATCTCTACCAGGGCAGGAAAAAGAGAGAGGCCAAGAGGTTGGTTTGTTATAAACTAGAAAGGCCACCCCCAGAGGCCAACTCACCAAAGTTGTCCAGCTTTAGAGAGCAGTGCCCAAGCTGGGGATTCAAATATATGGGCATCTTGGGGTCATCGAAACTGTGGTAAATCAGAACCCTGGGAAAGTCACATAGTATGACACAACTTTATTTGAAATCCCTGCAGCTCCAGATTTCCTTCAATGTAGTTCTGTTTACCTTATCCCATCCGTATGTAGGAACTCTATTCTTAGAAAATGTCAGCATTATTTATAGGTTTTGGGGTTATAATTTTGTCTCTAATATTGGTGGCCCATTTTGGGGGCCCTGGGCCTCTGCCACAGCCCCTGTAAATGTTGCTATATGATTAAGGTCCTTCAAATGTACACAGTCTCTCTCTGCACTCATATACTATAAACTCAAATTAGTGGGTAGGGTATCACCCACAATTTGAAAACTCAAGCAAAATAGATAATACTGGGATGCAAGGTATATAGGAAAATAAATACAGTTTTAGATCTATTCTGTGTATTAGATTGAGATATCAAGTGCACATTTTAAAATTGATTTTCTGGTGATCAAAATGTACAAGCCATTCCTTAGAACTCAGAGTCTCACTCTTAAAGATAGGAATATACTGTGCTTGATGGGCTGGGAAGTCTATTTAAACAGACTCTTGGCCATGAAGAGTCATGTTACTGAGAGGACAGTGTGTATTGGCCAGAGGCCTGCAGAAACATCCGAGGAGCATGCTGCTGACGGCGGCAGTATGTGTGGCTTTCACGATCCTAACACAGAGTGAAGAAATCCCAACACGAAAAAGCACCTATGATGCAACTCCATCTATGTGAAATCCTAGAAAATGGTGTTGCCTGGCCACGTGTTCAGAAAAGCGGCACAAGGCATGGGATGCTCAATATGGGATGAAAAAGGAGCTGGAAGAAGAGGCAGTGGGGAATGAGGACTCTAGCTCATCCCTGCACCTCTATTGCTCAAGTCTTCCTGTTGGACTGGTCTGTGGCTTTCTGGCAGTTAGAGTAGTGCTGTGTTAAAAATATCAGATTCCTCAAGAGGCAAGGCCACAGTGACCTCTGCTCAGAGTCAGTCAGTCAGAACAAATGAGGGAATTTTCATATGGATTTCTCATTTTTTCTTAGAAAATTACTTTTAAAAACATAAAATGCACCATATGTCTGGCCATTCAAGATAAGTGGTTGGCAGATTCTTGGATACACAAATGCATTTTAATTTCTTTTGTATGGGATCCAACTTAAACTGTCTGCGGACAGGCAGTGCTAGGCATTTGGTGTCAGAATGCATTGTTTATCCACCCACCCATCCATCCATCTCTCCGTGAATCTGTTTTTCCCTCTTGAGCATCTGTGTATTCAGTTGGTAATCATGTTGTCTATCAGCAAATATTGGGGGTGGAAATGAAAAACTTTAGGTTATTCATATCAGATGAATGAACCTTTCTTCTAGATTTTCATGTGTTATTAACTCAGGTTTCCATAATCATGATACTACCAAAGTCCAACTTTATGAACCAATGAGTTTTATTGGAGTTATGGGTATCTTAGTTAGGGTTTCTATGATTATAAAACACTGACCCAAAGAGACTTGAGGAGCAAAGGGTTTGTTTCATCTTAGGATCAAGAATGTGCCTCCACAGGCTTGCCTATAGGCCAATCTTCTGGAAGCATTTTCTCAGCTGTAGCTCTTTCATCTTTGACTGGCTTGTGTCACATTGACAAGGAGATAAAACCAATGAGGGCGATGGGTGAGGAATTACGTATAGGAACAGAAACAACTCAAAGACACCAACATCACCAGAGCCCGCTGCAACAAAGGTGACAGCTTATGAAAGCTGGGAACCTAGTACACACTGCACAACCTGTTGGTGTCTTAGGTAGGGTTTCCATTGCTGTGATGAAAGACCAGGACCAAAAGGCAAGTTGGGGAAGAAAGGGGTTATTTGGTTTTTACACTTCCACATTGCTGTTCATCACTGAAGGAAGTCAGGACAAGCATGCAAACATGATCGTGGAGACAGGAGATGCTGGAGAGGGGTACTGCTTCCTGACCTGCTCAGGCTACATTCTTAAGAAACCTAGGCCCACCAGCTCAGGGATGGCACCACCTACACCATGGCTTGGGGCCTTCCCTATTGATCACCAATTGAGAAAATGCCTCACAGCTGGATCTCGTGGAGGCATTTTCTCACCTGAGGCTCCTTCCTCCCTAAAGACTCTAGCTTGTGCCAAGTTGACACAAAACCAGCCAGTGCAGTTGGTCTGAGCTACTTTCAGGCAGCTTAGCTGATTTCTGCTGTTTCTAGGCAGCTCGGCCAGTCTGAGAGTGTTTCTCAGCTGCCCTCACTATATTGCTATGCTTAGGGTGAAGAACCTAGTGAATCTGGTCAGTTGCAGGGACTTCCTGAAGCTTCTGAGTTGTACACTTTCTGAGCTTCCTGTAGGCAGGAATACTTTACCTCTGGGTCTTTCTGTTATTTCATGCCATCTTTCTTAAGCTTTCCTTCAAGGCAGAAGGTTTTAATCTTGAAATAAACTTCTACAACTACACCTTGGTCCTAACTTTGCACATTTCTTCTGATTATAATTCCAGGGAAGATGCTAATGGTGATCCTTCTTCTGTCTTAGGTGGTTACTGTTTTAACTGTCTCCCGCTGCATCACAGCCCACTTCGGGATGTAGTGACTTTGCACCACACCAGTGGCTTCTTTACTAAACATTTTATAGAAGACTCAGTAGGAAAGGTGACTTTTTATAGTGCTTGGACTCATAGTCCCACTTCCAAGGGACTCCCCCATGTGGATGGACTTGGTGCTCCTTTATACCACAATGGTAACTTTCTGTTAACAGTTTCACACAAGATTCAGTGGAGAAAGCAAAGTTTTGCAGTATAGTGGCTGTGTAGCTAAGGGACCATTTCTAAGCCCTTTACACAGGCCAAGTGGCCTCTACCTTTTGGCAGAAGATACCAGCTTGGTTCGTGTACATGGTGTTTCAGTTCTACCAACCGTGACCCTGCCCTGGTAGTTTCTTGGGCTTTCTTATAACATGCTGGATGGCTTTCAGGTAGTAAAGAGTGACTGTTGTCAGTTTTTTTTTTTTTTAACAAATAGGCTCAGAACTGGCAACTATTCCTTCACTTTGTTGGTCAACGTGGCCCCAGATTCAGTCTTGATTCAGGGGCTGGGGAACGTAGCTCTGCTGCTTGAGGAAAGGATGTAACAAGGATTCTGGGTCTCGCAACAGATCCACCTCAGTAACCCTCTTCCTGCTCCCCTGTCTTCTGATCTTTAGGCTAAAAGACCATTGTTATATTTTCCATTACTTATTTGATATCGAGCCAAGCCTTGTCAGTAAATAACGTTATTTCCTTTGACAATGTTCTTGACGGTCATATCAGGAATGGAGGCAGGTGCCAATGATTCTGAGACAGTGGGAGATGAGCGTTCTCCTTAGGGAGCTTAGAGCTAGAAAGGATACTAGTTTCTTCCTGCCGGGGTCTAAGTCTCACCCACTCTACAGCATAGTTACTCACCCAAAACTTAATGTGATATTTTTGAATATTAAGTTTGTTATAATGGACAGAACAAGGCCTTCACTCTCTATTGAACCTTATGCCATGATACAACCCAGGGTCTTGCTAACTTCTTTACATGTTACAATTTGTCATTGGTTGACACTGAGCTTAAAACCAATTATATTCCCAAGGCTACTTTATCTGATACCCTGTGGATGTAACAGGGACTTGGAAAGCCAAATTTTTGGCTCAGTTTGGGTCATTAGTAGTAAGTTTGGGTCTAAGCTGAGTGTGGTGGCCCATGCCTATAATCACAACACTTGGGAGTTAAAGGATCAGGGTTGAAACTCATGTTTAGCTGCTAGTCAGTTCAAAGCCTGCCCGAGCCACATGATAACCTATCTTAAATAAAAAAAAAAGGTGTCCACTAAACTTCCATCTTGTTTGTAAGCTACTGTTTCAGCCTCTCTTGGGTTTTAAATCCTCACTGCATCTAACACATTCCCATTTGGTCAACATGGAGTTGATAGCTGAGCCCTTAGTGTTTTCACATAAGTAACTGGTCCAAAGGTTAATCAGGGTGGGCACAGGACCCTATGGTCTGCCGCTGGGAATCTGGGATGCTACAGGATGTTTACTCAACTCTTTGTCTTCCTTGCTTCCAGGCCAGCACCCGTCACTGGACCCAGCAGTGTGTCCCGTCAGCTTCTCTCAGTTCCTGCTGAGCTCTAGACACTTTGCATAGGTTGCAGATACCAGATCTGTAACCTTGGCCTTGGTGAAGTAAGAAAAACAGTGTAACAATTGTGCCATTTTGTTTCTGAAAATGGGTTCCAACCATTTCTGTCTCATTTAAAAGATGATGAACAAATCACATGGCCTAAAGTCTACAATTTGGTGAGTTTTGACAGAATTATGCCTACACCATTGAAGCTGCTGCTCAGGAGGCAGGACATACTCTTACCTGGCATTGTTCTCCTAAGTCTCTTGGCAGCTCTGCTTGCCCACCACAACTTCTCGGGTGCCATCGATCTCCTTCCTAGAGCCGTGTAGGTGTTCACGTAGATGGAATTGCAGTGTGTGTGCCTTTTGTGTTGGAGTTTCTTCAGTCTGTGTTATGATTTGAAATCCATCCATGCTGTCACACTGTAGACAACATTTCCTTCTTCCTCCCTACACAATCTTCTGTGGTAGGCATAGAACACCGCCCTGTCAGGATCTTTTCTAGTTTGGGGTTGTTCTGAATGAGAGTTCTCCCAGTAACACATGCAGGTCTGGATATGGACATAGGCTTTTTTCTAAATCTGAACTGGCTGTCCATTTTTCTATGTTTTTATTTTGTTCTTTTTCCTCAAGGTGGATTCTTCCTGCCTCAGATTGACATGTTTCTCACCATTCTGTGGTTTCTAAAACTGAATTTATATCCTGTTTTCAAAATAGCAAAAGTTATCCACCTCCAGCCTTCTGGTGTTTCTCCATATTCCTCAAAACCTTTCTAGTTACAAGTTCTTTCAATTCTTAGAAAATAATTAATTGACTTAGAGAGTTTATTCTATGCTAGCTTTTTCAGGCAAATATTGCTGAGCATTTAAAATGTATGTTGGACTAAGAATTTGTGTGTGTGTTAATATAAAACCCAATTTTTTTACAATGACAATGGTATAAGATGGACAATTTTTAATGTATATCTGTGTATATGTAATATAAATAAGATTATTATTATTATCATTAATTATTTACAGAGCCTAGGTTGGCCTTGAGCTCATGAGCCTCCTGCCTCAGCTTCTTTAGTGCCAGGATTAAAGGTATGTACCACCAATCCTGACTACTGTTTGATTTTCTAACAGATGAAGAATCAGAGCACAGAAAGAAGTAACTAGCTACATTTAGACTGCTGGAAGCTAAGTTTTGAAACCTCATATTTCTGAAGCTAGGGTTAAACCATATTTTTGCCAGACAAGACACACAGTGGAAAAAGAACTAGACTTACAATGTGGTAAGCGTGAGACAACAGACTACTCTGAGTTGGGAAGGATTTAAAGGAGGAAGCCTACTTGAATATAATGTTTGCATAGATTTGAAAAGCTTGCATAACAGCTGCATGTCATTTTTAAATTATTTGCTAAGGCATAATTTAGCTGTAGATCAGATTGTAGACCACAGACTGATGAGACTTGCACTTAGCATATTTCCTAATTCTTCTCTTTGCAGGAGATGCTTCCCCACTATGATCCCTATCACTTACATTCATGGAGTCAAATTTTGTACTGTTTGGAGTTAACTCCTTCACCAATCCTAATGGTTTTAGAGACTCGCCCTTGATTCTTATATGGGTCTGTGGTTCTATTCTTTGGCTGACTGTGTAAGGGGTGTCATTGTTCTCCCCCCATTGTGTTGATTTTCTTCTGATTTTGAGACATTATCAATGCAGTTGCTTGGAACATTTGTGCTCATGTCCGTTTAATGGGCATGTAGTTTCATTTCTTAGACAAACACCTGCTTTTCAAAGTATTTACATCTTGAAGTCTATTTTCAGACTTTGCGTTTCTTTGTAGGGAGCCAATTGCAAGGCTGGGTGGAGACTGGGCCGAGGTGACGAGAACTTGGCGATGGCAGATGGCTTTCCTCAGCATTAACCTCATTTCTTCCATGATTATGTCGTAAATTAGGGGTGACCCCCCAGCCTCTTCAGGAGCGAGGAGGTGAATGTGAAACCCGCGAAGGTGTTCTGAAGTGTCGTCTAAAGGGAAAAACTTGCTGTAATGTCACAGAAGTTAATAATTTCAAGGAGCCTCTAGGTTTTTCAGTGGAATTAAATGCTTAACAATAATTCAAAAATGGCTTACAGGAACTTAAAAGAGTAGATCATTTAGTAAGGCTAGAATTATGCTCCTGACATATATGCACGGCACATGAGAGCACTTACCTGGGAATTTATTACCAGTTTCTGAGCAAACAAAGCCTGACCTACATTTGACTACAGTCAGCTGTCCCTGGCTAGTCCTGTGGGCTCCTTTTTATTAATGTCACAATTGCTAATGTGGTATAACATTGTCATTACTGAACGACGTGGCGGGACAAGCTGCAGCTGTTGTTTCTCCTTCTGAACCCAGTGAGTCATTAAATTTGAGTTTGGGGGAATCCACGTTGTAAAGATTATTCAAATTCTGATTGAGAAATAGGACTACTGGGAAATTGTAGGTACATAAAGTAAAACTTTGAATTAATCAAGTTTCTTTCTTTGTAAATCTTGAGTGTTCGAAATTGTTCCGTATGTTTAATTTGAAATCTAATGTCAAGGAAATAGAAGGCGAACAGAGGGAAATGAGAGAATAATATTAATTAGATGCCAAGTCTTTTCTTCAGACGGTAAAGTGATGTATTGTGCTGGGAAAAGAGCAGGAACATAATTTTGCTCCTAAAGATCATAACATTTTATTTCAATAATTCTAATATTAAGAAGGGTATTTTTTTTCCAATGGGCCATAAATAGCTGATTTCTCTTCGATATACATGGGAAGTTAAAAATTTTTGCAGATACTTTCATTTGTTTTTCTAGTTCTTTGCTTTGGTCACCAAATTGCACTCTGTGGAAGGCATGGCCCACCAGTTCCCAAGCTCGTCAAAATACCGTGGTGGGCTTCAGACGCTAACGTGGGCATGCAGCTAACTAGCTAATTTTATGTGAACATAAACCCAGGTTATATTACTCTGTCATATAGTACTTCTAACTTCAGGGTTTGAGGAATCCATGCTGCTTCCATAATGACTTTTCTAAAACACATCCACTAATGAACTATCACACATTCCACCAAAGATGCATACTAATATACAAAGTGCATCTGTGTCCGAGTACACAGTCTACCACTGCTGTCTGCTCCATTAACGGCATGTACTAACGTATTTTCAATCACTGGTGTGGAAGGGTTCTCCTTCCTCTGCATCCTAGTTAATATTTGTTAACACTCACACACCCCAGAGAGACACACAGAGACACACACTCTCATGCACACACATAGACACACCACACACACACACGCACACACCCCAGAGAGAGACATAGAGACACACACTCTCATGCACACACATATAGACACACAAATACACCACACACACACACCACACATTCACACACACCAGAGAGACACACAGAGACACACACTCTCATGCACACACATATAGACACACACACACTCACACACACACACACTCTCATGCACACACATATAGACATACACACCACACACACAAACACACACACACAAAGACACACACTCTCATGCACACAGATATAAACACACACCATGCATACACACACCACGCACACAGAGCAGCAGCAGCATGCATGGATGTCAGAGGAAAGCATTCAGAGTCAGTTCTCTCCCTCTGTCAAGTGTGTCTGGTGGACTGAACTCAGGCCTCAGGCCTGGTGTGATGTACTCTTTCCTGTCAATCTACCTTGTGTGATCTTTTCTTAATATAAATTTTTAATTAATTTTTTTACCTATTGTATATTTTGATGATCACATTCTTTCTCTTCCCCCAACTTTTCCAAGATCTTCCCCTCCTCCCTCCCTACCCTTCTTCTCTCTGAAAAAACTTCCAAAAACCAAAAAACAAAGGTCAAACCAAAAACCCACAACATGATAAACAAATACCACGCCCAACAAAACACACATGATGCCCCCCAAAAGAAAAAAACCACAATGGAATCTGCTTCTTGTTGGCTAACTTCTCTTGTACATCGGCCTCTATGGGCTGGTGAAGTCTCTGTGAGTTCGTATGTGATCAGTCCTGTTATGTCTGGAAGGCAGTGTTTCTTTGGAGTCTACCACCTTTCTCTTACAATTTTCCCATCTCTTCTGAGAAGATATTTTTGTTTAATTGATGATAGCCCTTCTTACAGGGGTGGGGTGGCATTTCATTGTTGCTTTGATTTTCATTTTCCTGGTGGTTAATTGAGACAGACATTTTTAAATATACTGAATGGTCAACAAAGGTTTTTTTTTAAAAAATATTTATTTATTTATTATGTATATAATATTCTGTCTGTGTGTATGTCTGCAGGCCAGAAGAGGGCACCAGACCTCATTACAGATGGTTGTGAGCCATCATGTGGTTGCTGGGAATTGAACTCAGGACCTTTGGAAGAGCAGCCTGTGCTCTTAACCACTGAGCCATCTCTCCAGCCCTCAACAAAGGTTTAATAAAAAAAAAATCTCAGCAGACTTGTCTGAAGAAAATATTCTGAATGTGTAAATGTCTCAGTCAAGGTTGCTGTCACTGTGATGAAGCACCATGACCCATAGGAAATGGTTTATTTGGTTTACACTTTCATATCCCTGTTCAACATCAAAGGAAGTCAGGAAAGGAACTCAAACAGGGCAGGAACTGGGAGGCAGGAGCTGATGCAGAAGCCATGGAGGGGCGCTGCTTACTGGCTTGCTCCTCATGGCTTGCTCATCCTGCTTTCTTATAGCATCTAGGACCACTAGCCTAAGGATGACACTACCCACAATGGGCTAAATCCTGCCATATCAATCACTAATTAAGAAAATGTTCAAAGGATTTCAAGACCATGAGGGGTTCATCCACTGAGACAGTTTGCTTGAGCTCACCAACTCCAACTGGACTGGGAGTCAACTCTGAAGGGGTTTGACAGTTGGGGCAGACTGAGGGGCCACTGATAATGACACTGAGATTCATTTCTATGGCATGTGCTGGCTTCTTGGGATCCTATTCTCTTCAGATGTAAGCCTTGCTCAACCTAGATGTAGTAGGGAGGGTCTTGGCCTTTCCACAGGGCAGGGTGCATGGCCTTCTCTTAAGATTGGAGGGGTGGGGTGGGGTGGGAGTGTCTGTGGAGGGAGTGGGAAGGGAGTGGGAGGAGGGGTGGAAGTGGAAATTTGAATTGGTATTTTTTAAAGTAATAAAATAATAATAATAATAAAAGAAAAAAAAGATAATGTTCTACAGGCTGGTCTAATCTTATGGAGACATTTTCTAAACTGGGCTTCTCTGCTCTCAGATGACGCTAGCCTGTGTCAAGTTGACATAAAACTAGCCAGCACAGTTACATTTCCAAAACCATAACATTGATGTTTTTCAGTATTCTAATATTGCAGCCAATTTATTATGTCTTCTAGCTTTTGTTTTAAGTATTAGGCCCATTGTTCACTTGTGGTATGAAACCAAGGTCACAGATTTTGGGCATGTGAAACCAGGTCTCAGAATTAGGGGTGGGAATGCCTGCTTCTCATGGGAGCATCAGTTAAGAGCTATGTTGGAGCAGAGCTCGGGTCTCCCAAATTCAATTCTGAGAAACACCATCTGTCTTAGTTATAGGGTTTCCATTATTGTGAAAAGACACCATGATCATAGCAACTCTTATAAAGAAAAACATTTAATTGGGGCTGGCTTACAGTACAGAGGTTTAGTCATTATCATCATGGTGGGGCACAGCAGCATGCAGGCAGATGTGGTGCTGGAGAGTCCTACAGCTTTCAGGCCACAGGAGGTAGACTGGGACACTGGGTGGTATCTTGAGCATAAAAAACCTCAAAGCCCACCCCTACAGTGACACGCCACAGCAACAGGGTTCCTCCAACAAGGCCACACCTACTCCAATGAAGCCACACCTCCCGATGAGATTATGGGGGCCAAGTACATTCAAAGTACCACACCATCACTGTAAGCAGCCAGTCAGCATTGGTCATCACTATCTAAGTACCTCTGTTGATTTCATACTGACGACACATTCAGAGTGGATACCATCACTGTCAACGTTTTATAGAAGGACATGCATTAAGTAAAAGGAAGGAGGGACACTGCAGAGAAAAGAGGTTTGCGTTTCTCTGTTTAGTTTTCATTGCTGCTGGTTTTCTTTAACTCAGTGGTGTGCTTATGAGTGGACATTTGTCAGTGCTCTGGCTTAGTTGCACATCTGAGCGGACAATCCCTCAGCAGCTTCGCGGCTCCAGCCTGGGCTCAGAAGTCTGCCTGGCCACATTGTACACTCTTGATCTTTCGCCCACAGTGGCACGCTGACTCCTTCTGCATGCTCCAATGACCTCTGCTGGCCTTTGCCTCAGAAGCTTGCTTCCTGTAGGTCTTCTCAGGGACACTGGGCGAGCTAGGCCTTACACTTAACACTGGTGCCTGCCATGAGACTCTGCAGGCCCACTCACCAGCTCTGACTTCCTAGAACCCTCAGAAGCTGGCTCAGGCCACCCAGCAAACTTCCTCACTGTTTGGTAGGCAGCAACTCTACCCCCCTTTGCTGCCACCTGAGACTTAATCTTGGGGCTGAGACCCCCCCCCATGTATCCCCTTCCTTCATAACTTTCCCTTGGTCAAGAAATCCTTCAGGGTTTTTAAATCTACCTTTACATTTTTCTATCATAGATGAATAATTTTTGATATTAAACTTGCATTTAACCACTGTGGGATTATTTCTTGATTGAACCTAGACTGCCACAGTCTTCAGTTTCTCAGCAGTAACTACTCTGCAATTTTAAGGACTTGTTTCTGGGAGGGGTGTGACACATGTCCATCTATTGTCATTTTTCCCTTGTGCTCAGAATGAACAGCATCACATTGGTTCATAACATATTCATTGGTGGTTTATATATAGTCTTGGCTGGCATGGAGTTCACCATGTATACCAGGCCAGCCTAGAACTCTTAGAGATCTGCCTGACTCAGACTCTTGAATACCAGGATTAAAGAAGTGTGCCACCATTACCAGCAGGTAGTGTATTTACTGTAGTTTGAACCTGAAATGCTCTCCGAAGACCACGTTTGACTCTTGGCCTATGCCAATATTGACAGGTGTTGCAACCTTCTGGAGATGGGGTCTAGTGGAAAAAGTGAGTATCATTGGGGCATGTCAACAAAGGGCATAGAGGCACCTTGTCACCTATTTGCTTCCTGGCTGTCTTCATAATTATTTAATCTCAGGTATTTCATATAGCGATGGTAGAACACAGAAGATGAATTAAGTCAGTCTCTGCTGTGATGAGCTTAAAGTCTGTAAAAGAAGCAGTTTAATGAACATATGTGATAACTTCTGAGACATGAAGAGACCTCTCTGGGAACAAAATGGCAGAATGGCTCATTCTACCTAAGGATGTCAGAACATCAGTCATTGGAATGGGTCTCTCATGAGTTTACCCATCCTCAAAGGATGTGAAAATCTATTGTGTAGATGGCTATGTGGTTAACTCTATGACCACAGACTAAACATTGCCTTTGACTATGAAAAGGTAGACCATCAACATGCTAGTGGAGGGAACACACAGAAAGGGAAGGCACAGTGTCACCACTGTGCTGGTGATGACAGAGACCAGGGTCATCTTGGTTTCACAATAAGCCTCCCAGGGAACACTGGGACAGCATAAATTCTGTGGGATCAAGCATCTCTGTTATTACATTCTTCTTGGTATCTTCCACTTTTATGTGGATGACTATTTGACCGAGTGCATTGGAAGAGTAGATGCAAGATTTGCAAAGTCCAAAATACTTCAAACAAGAGGCTTTCTGAATGTGACTTTTAAAGCGTGTTTGGTGATGTTTGGCTAAAAGACAGAAGATCCCTTGAAAGTCTTCGAATACTGCTTTTTATCTGGGTGAGTTGGTACAGTCACTGACTGACTTGCCTCTTTAAGAAATGCTTATAATCAAACATTGCTGACTCTGAAATGCTGTTTTATGTTTTCCGAGCAAATGACAAAGTCAGCCTTGCTGACAGCCCTGATAATTTAGAGCTTCCCTGATCACCCTGGAGGCTCTAGGAGGATGTTGCTAGGGATCAAATGTAAGTGTCTGTGTGGTGGTGGAGGGAACATCAGGCCTTGTGTCTTCACCATTCTCCAAAGCTTGAGAGAAGAGATAACAAAATTTATTCCCAGTTAATATCAAGAACGAGGAGCAAATATCTGGAGTCTCTTTGTATTCACTTAGCTGTACAGAGTTACGGCAGGTCTGAGGGAATTTTCCCATTTAACATCACTCTGTGTCTGTTATAGCAGAGGTGGCAAAGTGGGCTTTTCAGTAGATTTGAGTTTTCAGCCTGTAATAGCTTACTTCTGCGATGGGCAAATGGCCTTTGAGTGGGTTTCTCCTGCCTGAAACCCACTTCAGCATTTAACATTTGTGAAAGCTTTGAAAGTTTGCTTAAACTCTCTGAATCTTAAGTTCACATGCCTCTAAAATGAGACTGGCAATAATGGCACTTGCATTGCTGTACTGAAATGAATCATAAATATCAAGAGTTATTATGATGTCCAAGAAAAAGTGAGTGCTAAAGCTTATTGCAATTGTTACACCAGATAGCCTCTAGGTACAAGATGGCAGACAAGAAGGGTCTGAGAAACTTTGAACTGATAACTTACTGATCATTTGTCTTTGGACTAGCCCCATGATTATCTTTGAATTCTTGGGATTTGTTTTATTTGTCAAAGCAAGCTCATTGCATCTGATGTCTCTCCTTATAAAGCTGTCACAAGAATGAAATGTGAACGTATATGTGTGGCCATGCTGCGCATGTCATGGATCCAAAGAAGTTATCAATGGGAGTCGGGCTTTTTCCTTTTATTTCCTTCTGTTTCTTTCCTCTAGAATTCCAGCACATAGAGGGCATTTAGAATAAGATGTAGCAAGAAGACAGAACCTTCCATAGCATGTGGCATGTCTCGTCCACTGCACAATCTGATGACTCCCGTTGAAGCAGCCTGGATCCTGTCCTTTGCCTCTTTTGCTAGTATTTCAGTTACAGACACCAGCCACCATCAATTGTTGAGCAATGACTCTTTATTGGCATCCTACTTCTACACCTAACCCCTTCCAAGTCATTGTCCTTTCAATTTCCAGAGTCCCTCTCCTGTTTAAAACTCTCTAATTGTTTCTCACCTCACTTAGGAGTGTATCTGAACTCCTGTCGTGGCCCCTGCTTCCCTCCCTATTCTCATTTTCTGCTTCTTCTGTAGCACCCCGGGAGCCCTCCTTCTTCTCTTCAACAAGGTCAAAGTCTTCATTAACTCAAGAGCATTGACCTCGTTACCTTGCCTGCTTGGACTTGGCTTCCTCTTGATGGCTTCCCGTAACCCTCCTGCAGCTGATGGTTTATTCTGAGCTTTCCTGAGAGACTGATTCTTTGTTCCTGGCCTTTGGTTGAATATTTAAATTTTGTTCAAAGCTTTTTTTTTTTAAAAAAAAAATCATCAATGGGTATTTTCCTTGAAGCTTAGCTTCTGAAGAATGGTGTGCTGTATTAGTCAGGGTTGTCTAGAGTCACATAACTTATAGAATGAGTCTCTCTCTCTCTCTCTCTCTCTCTCTCTCTCTGTTTTTATAATATTTACATATTTGTATGTATGTATGGGAATTTATTGGAAAGACTTACAGGCTTTTTTTGTGAATGGAAAGTCCAAGAATCTAGTAGTTGCTCACAAGGCTGGATGTTTCAGCTGGTCTTCTGTATATGCTAGAATTCCAGAGAAATAGACTCCAATGCCAGCGAAGGAATGGATATGCCACCAAGGGCAGAGAAAGCAGGCAAAGAACAAATGAACTCCTCTTTTTCCCATGGTCTTTATGTAGACTTCCAGCAGGTATGGCTCAGGTTCAAGGTGTATCCTTCTGCCTCAAGATCTGGATTGAAGGTATGTTGGCTTCCTGCCTCATGAGCTGGGTCATTGGTGTGTCCTCCATTTCCGGGTGTAGTTCATTCTAGATGTAGTCAAGCTGACAACCAAGAACAGCCATCATGTGTGCCCTGTATCTGCCATACTTGACATATGTAGTAGGAGGAGTGGCGGGTTACTGCCCGGCTAGCTTAAGCCCTGAAATAACCACACAGAAATTGTATTAATTAAATTACTGCCTGGCCCATTATATCTAGCCTCTTTTTGGCCAACTCTCACATCTTGATCTAACCCATTTCTATTAATCTGTGTTTACCACGAGGTTGTGGCTTACTAGGAAAGATTCAGCATGTCTGACTCTGGCGACTCCATGGTGGCTCTCTCTGCCTGCCCTCTTTCTCCCAGCATTCAGTTTTCTTTTCCCCACCTATCTAAGTTCTGCCCTATCAAAAGGCCAAGGCAGTTTCTTTATTCAACCAATGAAAGCAACACATAGAAAGAAGGACCTCCTACACCAGACATGTGTCTGGGACCTGAAAAACTCCTGCTATATAATTGAAGACATTCAAAATTTAACTCAGAAAGGAATTAATATTTGCCAAGAAATGTCTTACTGTTATTACTATTATTATATTTTGTGTGTGGAAGATGCCAAGGAACCAAAATGCTCCCCTGGGACAGAGAATCAAAAGTTTGAATATAATATAGTCTTCATCTGTTTCCTCATGGAATTCAGGATAACTCAAAATTTCTAGAAGAATTTAAAGAAAGTTTGTTGATAGGATTAAGATCTGGAGAAAGAATTAGTGGAGAGCAAAGCTTAACACCCTCTTCTATGTGGAATCCACTTGCTGAAGTAAAATTCCTCAAAATAGGCAGTTGAATGTGTTGTATTAGGTGCAGCTGTGTTCCCAGCACCTGAGAGGAGCACGGGCTCTTTTGTTCCTTCCCACCCGGCTCTCAGCCGCCAGCTAGTTTATGCCTGAAATAACCACATGAAAACTGTATTCATTTAAACTCTGCCTGGCCCATTATCACTAGCCTCTTCTTGGCTAACTCTCACATCTTAAACTAACCCATTCTAATAGTCTGTGTATCACCATGTGGTGGTGATCTTATTGGGAATCATTCAGCATGTCTGATCCTGGCAGCTTCATGGCAGCTCTCCCCTTGACTCAGTCTTCTTCCCATCATACTGTTCTCTTTTCCCCACCTATCTAAGTTCTGCCCTATCAAAAGGCCAAGGCAGCTTCTTTATTAACCAATAAAAGCAACACAAAATACAGAAGAACCCTCCTACACCATGAATGTCCCTAACAAGCAGTTGAATGTTCATAATAATCACAGCTGATGCACAGCAATCTGCTAAATATTCATACATGATGACAGTATGAGCGAGTCTTAGAGCCAGAACAGTAAATGGAAATACCAGAGAGGAGCCATGTACATGTGATTCTCTGTACATGAAGTCGATGTGCGGCAGAAGCAATCTGTGGTAGCTAGAATCAGAAGGGCAAATACCTTGATGGGAGGCTGTTGATTGGGAAGGGGACCATGAGAGCCTCGTAGAATGGAGATATTCTATGTCTTTTAAAAACCTTTATTTTAAAAAAGCATTATTAAGGGCTGGAGAGATGGCTCAGCGGTTAAGAGCATTGCCTGCTCTTCCAAAGGTCCTGAGTTCAATTCCCAGCAACCACATGGTGACTCACAACCATCTGTAATGAGGTCTGGTGCCCTCTTCTGGCCTGCGGGCATACACACAGACAGAATATTGTATACATAATAAATAAACAAATAAATATTTTAAAAAAGAATTATTAATTAATTAATGTTTTATGTGTATGAGTATTTACCTGATTGCATGTATGTGCACCGTGTGCATGCCTGATGACCCTGAAGGCTGGAAGAGGGCTTTGGATCCTCTCGAAGTGGAGTTCCAGACAACTGTGCACTGTCTGATAAGGTGCTTGGGGACTGAGCCTGAGTGCGGTGTGGTGGTTTGAATGAGCGTGGGCCTATAGGTTTGTATATTTGAACGCTTGGTTCCCAGTTAGTGTAACTGTTTGGAAAGGACTAGGGGTTTTGTTGGAAGAGGTGTGTCACTGGAGTTGGGTTTGGGGGTTTCAAAAACCCATACCAGGTCCAGTGTCTTGCTCTTTCTGCCTGTATCTTACAGATCATTTGTGAGCTCTCAGCTACTTCTCCAGCACCATGCCTGACTGCCTGCTGTCATGTTCCCCACCATGATAGTAATGGCCTAACCCTCAGAAATTGTAAACAGTCGCCCAATTAAATGCTTTCTTTTGTAAGTTGCTTTGGTCATGCTGTCTCTTTATAGCAATAGAACATTAATTAAGACATTGTAAGGGTTCATAATTGTGGAACCATCTTTGCAGTTCTAAGCAGTATACTGTATCTTGATGGGAGGGCTAATCATATGGGTGTCTCATGTAAATCTATTTCTCCAGCCATGTTTAATATAAAGCAATATAATATTTGAAAAATCTGTGAATAAAGTCATTTAAAAAAAAAAAACCAAGGTAAGGGACCAATGAGGGAAGAGTAAAGGTGCTTAGGCTGTGGACAGTTGTTTAAAGTAGATCCCCAGTGAAGCCACCATTTGTGGGTTCTGGGGACGGGTGGCATAAGCCGGGATCAGACTTTGTCTGAGTCTTCACCCACATATCGTCTAAGGCCTACTCATGGGGTCCCACTCCAGTAGCCCATCTCCACTCCAGTCACTCTCTCAACATCAAAACAAGCACAAGAGGGTTCTGAGCTGTGCAGCTGTAAAGAAACAGAGCAGACGGACACATGTCAAGTGCCAACTGTAGCCATGGCGAAGAAGCAAGGGCGGGACTGCTGTTATATGTTTTTAAAACAGGAATGTTTACATTTTTGATGTGTAGTTCTTGAAGAAGCATCAATGGTAGAAAGTAATCAAGGGAAAGCCTTCATGATTTAATTAACCCCCTTTGTATAGAAATCCATGTTTGTCTCTAGTTTAAAAAGATGTTATGTCTTTCTCATGTATCCTGTTCCTCTGAACTCTGTGTAGGGAAGGCCGTGGGAATAAGGTCACTTGGCAGGAGACACGATCTTCTGAGGCTCCTCTAACCATTTAATTAGATGAAACAGCAGAACTAGGAGATCTTGTCTTGGATGACTTTCGTTACCCATAAATTATGGAGCAAATACTTTTTCTTTGTGGAGTGGAACTAACTTTTCTTCCTTTGGCCTCCACAGTTTGACAATATATTTTTGTCTGGTTTATTTTACTTGTGAAGATGCAAGAAGGCGTGCCTGACAAGCCAGTCCAAACACCACTCCTTTTCTTCACTTCTGCACATGGAGCTTGCATTTCCAGGAGCCCAAATGGCTGTCATTTCTGAAAACATCATGCCCAGGATTTGGTTTGAGGACTTGAGGCTGGACTAAAGAGTTGGCTTGAGCAGCACAGCTTGGTTCTTTATTGTCTAGTCTGCAAACCTGCAGTCATCCGGAGTTGTGAGGTAGCACACCAAGGTACTTCAGTTTTCGTTGTTCGTACGTTCCTGTTGCTTTCTCCCCCACTCACCCTGTTTTGTCTGAACATTCTTTTTTTACCATTATAAATTTTTATTTTTATTTTCAGTTATATGTATTTGTGTGTGGTTGCATGCACGAGTGCAGGTGCCTGCAGAAGTCAGAAGAAGGCATCAAGTATCTTGAGTCAGAGTTAGATGGTCTTGAGCCACCTGGCACGGGGGCTGGGAACTAAACCTCCTCAAAAGCGCTGTGTATTCTGAAGCTCTGTGTCAGCTCTTCATCCCCTGTCTGAACAATCTTATGTCTGAGCTGTGTGCCCTCTGTATTAGTTATGGTTCTGTTGCTGTGATAGCCAGCACGACCAACACAGTTTAAGAAAGCAAGAGTTTGTTTGGGCTTATGGTTTCAGAGGGATGTGTTCCGTGGTGCACAGGCATGGCAGAAAAAAAAAAAACAGGCATGTTGGCAGGAATAGGTAGCCGAGAGATCACAGGCAGAAAGGGGAGGGATATCAAACCGGAATTGGGGTGAGCCTATGAACTCTCAAAGCCTGCCCCTAGTGGTGTAGTTCTTCCAGCAAGACCAAGACAACTCACCATAAGGTGACACCAACTGGGGACCAAGTATCCAAATACCTTACCCTAAAGGGGACATGTCTCATTCCAAACACCATAGCTGCCCACTTTTGTCCTGGCTTCCCCAACTGTATTTGCAAGTGGAGATAGCATCAAGAGGATGTGTATGCCCCTGGATTTTGTTTTTCCTGTCCTTATTGGATCTTAGGCCATGAGGGATACACCTTAGTTGTTTCTAGGTATACTCATAAGCACCCAAAATGTGCTTACAAACTGGCAAGGCTTGTGCTGGGCACCACTGTGTTAATAAACCAATTGTGGATATATGTAACATCTCAAGGTTCAGTAGTTCTTTTTTTCTTTTTTCTTTTTGGTTTTTCTAGACAGGGTTTCTCTGTGGCTTTGGAGCCTGTCCTGGAACTAGCTCTTGTAGCCCAGGCTGGTCTCGAACTCACAAAGATCCACCTGCCTCTGCCTCCCGAGTGCTGGGATTAAAGGCGTGTGCCACCACTGCCCGGCTTCAGTACTTCTTGAGATGGAAAAAAACCGAAAGCAGAAAAGAACGAGTGCAAAGCTTTCAGAAAAAAAAGCTATGAAGTTTTTGCTGTGAGTTCAATAGGGAAATTGAGTCTGTGTCCCTTCCCTTCAAAGATGGCTGGGTTGTTATTCCTTTGGCACAACAAGAGCAACAGAAAATGTTCCTCCACGCTTCTGAAGGTAGAGATCTTAGCAGGTCACATGTGTGCAGGGGTTCTGGCCACTGGTCAGTCCAGCTTCAAGTCCTTACGTAGAAGTTGTGGTAGAAGAAGTGTCCATTTACTTCCTAGACTTCCCTCTCTTGCCCGCTGAGACCTCAGACACTGGAGCAGACCAGCCTGTCCCGCTAGTGCCCGCTGAACTCCTGCCTTTCATAATACCAAGATGGAGTGATTGCCATTTGCCCTTCTTGGTCTGAGGGGTGGCAATAATACCCAAAGCAGGAGACCCCTGGGTTCTCTTCTCTGCTTTGTCAGAAGGGATGGGAGTGACACCGTGCCATGGTTTCCATCTGAAATATCCTCACTCTTGGCTCATGCTGTGAACAATTGGGATCAGTGTTTTGTGAGGCTGTGGCTGGTGGGAGAAGTTCACTAGGGGTGAAATTCTTTTTTTCTAGCCTGTACTCTCTGCTTCCTGGCTACTATGATGTGAACAGCATCTGCCATATGCTCCTGCCATCATGGCCTCTGATTCTCAATCTACCATGGTATCTCCACTTTGATGAACCTCAGTACGGTACAGAAGTTCCTGCAAGCACATGTCTCTTCTCTAAAGAGGTAGCTGACGGTCTCTGTGGTTGCCAAGCACCTGAAATGATTGATGTTAGTGTAGCGAGGAACTAGATTTTAAATTGTTCTTACATTAGATTAGCCTAAATTTAAGCAGCCATGAATGATAATCAGTTACAATATTGGCTGCCATTACTGATTTTAATTATTCCTAATAGCACCACATTTTTGGGACAATAGCCTAGTGAAGATGACCTGCCCATCTGAGTTTTTGTTTTAGAGGCTTTTTTGTTGTTGAGACAGATACCGTCTTGTTTCTCTTTCCAGTTGACTTTTAAGACTTCAAATAAGAATGTGCACTTCTCCTCAGCGTGAGTGGGACCACTATAAAACCTGTGGTAAGAAGCACTCCAAGGTGCTAGGAAGACATGGCTCAGTGGTTAAGAGTATTTGCTGCCTTTGCAGATAACCTAAGTTTAGTTCCCAGCACCCACAAGACAGCCAGTAACGTCTGCAACTCAAGTTGCTGTGGATCTGATGCCCTCTTCTGGCTTCCATGAGTACTGTGTGCATGTAATGCACATACCATACATTTAGGCAAGACCCATAAAATATAGATAAACTTTGAAAAGAAACACCTCAATTAACTAATTAATTAATTAAATGATTAAGTTATAATCATTTAATTAATTAATTAGCACTATGTGCTTAATTAAATGATGTATTAAGCAAGTATGAGTATTTATTACATCTCTAATAGAAGCACGACTTGCTGCTGCTGACTCTATGCTGTAACGGAGAAACTGTGTCAAGGGAACAGCTAACATATGTGTACCTGGTATAACAGGTGTTAGATGGAAACAGTAAATGTTATGAGAGAGAGGGTCAGGTCAGGGATCAATGCATACTATGTTTTGAAATGGAAGCAATGTTAAGACATGACAGACGCAGGTTTATAAGCTGACCTAAGGGGAAGACAGCAGGTAGACATTGCAGTCACCAGGAGACAGGACTTCAGGCAGATAACAGAGCAGCAGCCTTAGGCTCTCCACCTTGGAGTGTGTGTTAAGGAATAGCAAGAAATCTGGCAGGGTGGGTAGGAGGGAGCAGGCAGAGTGAGCAGTGGACAAGGCCAGGGGAAAGAACTGAGCGAGGCTGGGTGGGCCCTTGTAGGATTTCTGTTTCCTTTGGTGTGAGAGAAGCCGTGGAGGAGTTTCAGCAAGAGAATGGTGGGCTCTGATGCTGGCTATCAACGAATCACAGAGAACAGGCAGTAAATCTGCAAGGGCGGGAGATGGGCACCCAGGTAGGACCTATTCTGAAAATTGATAAGTGAGCTGGGCTAAAGGGCAAGAGCCACAAGAGGAGTGACTTCAGACGGCTGCAGCGTTGACATAGCAACATTCATGAGCTCTCTGCCTTCCATGGCCAGGTAACGGAAGGTGTCCTGGAGGGCGGATGATGAAACACAGAGCACACTTTGCACAGTGGTGGTGGCTGGCATTGTCGGGTAAGGCCAGAGTCTCATCTTTTACGGTGCCACTGGAGAGCCCCTTTCTCTATGAAAGTAGCTGTGACCTCTCCTACTATGTAAAAGTCCTTGCTCTTGAAAGGAAAAATCATTTACCCTCCAGCCTTGTGCTTAATATTGAAATGGGCTGAATCAATGAACATTTAACTTTTCTTGTCTATGGGAACCCCCTTGGAAGTTCCAGAAGAGAGAGGGGACTACCTTGGGACTTGTCCCCAGTGTGCTGTGGAGATGGAGTTGGGAAGAGAATAGTCTGGGTAAATTCAGAGTCCCCTTGAGATACAGATGGTCTTTCCTGGCTGCTCTTCCCTGCCTAGTCTTATCCTTCTCATCTTGCATCCTCCCTCTTAGTCCTGTCAAGTGCTAAGTATCAGTTTAGCCCTTCATTGTATGAGGATAGTAATTCCCACTCCTGACAGCCACTGTGGGGAGAATTAAGTGTGATAACAAGGCGTAGGGACTGCTAGTCACTAAACTTCTTAGCTTTGTGCTCCTTAGGTGCTCTTGTCCACTTAACACAAACTAGAATAATCCGGGAAAAGGAAACCACATTGGGGGATTGTCTCCATCACACGGGCCAGTCTGTGATCCATTTTCCTGATTAATGATTGATGAGGAAGGAGGGTCCAGCCCACACGAACTGTGCTCCCCCCTGGGAATACTGTCCTAGGTTACATAAGAGCGGAAGCTGAGCAAGCTGTGGAAAACAAGCCAGGGAACACTGTGCTTCTGTGTTGCTGCCGCAGTTCCTGCCTCCAGATACCTACCCCGAGCCCCTGCTCCGACTTCTCTTGATGGAGATCAGGACAAGATGTTGAGCGTCCTCCTCCGTTGCTCTCTGCCATATTGTGTCGAGACAGCATCTCTCACTGAACCTGAAGCTTTCTTCCAGCTAGGTTGACAGGCCAAGGAGCTCCCGGGGTCTGCTGTCTCTGCTCTCCAGTGCTATGGTTACAGACACGTGCGGCCATATCTAGTGTTCACATGGGTGGTGGAGACCCAGATTCTGGCCCCATACTTGTAGAGGAAGTTCTCCCTTTGAGCCATCTCAAAGTCCCCAGGCTTTCATAAGTGCTTTGCTAATTCTCTGAGAATTTCACATCTGTTTACCATGCATTCTGGTCACACTCCCTCCCTCCGCTTCCAGATCCAGGCCCCACCCCCCCAACTTCATGCCCTCTATTCTTTTATGGCCCCCCAAGTCCGCTTTGTGCTGTCCATATACTCACGGGTATGCGATCATCCACTGGAATACAGTGGGCTTTAGCAGGGGTCACACCCTTAAAGAAAACCGACACTCCCTCCCCTGAAAGCCATCAACTGCCGGTATTGCCCTGGCACGAGTGGGGCTTGTGTGCCACTGTCTCATCCATGGTGAGGTGGCCCGGCTTAGCCATGTGCCCGTCTTCTGCAGGCAACCGCAGCTGCTGAGTTCAAGAATGAGTTCACGACTGTTCCTGCCACATCCGGAAAGCACTGTTTAGATGTCCTCCCTGACATCTGGCTCTTCAAATCCTTCCTCTTCCCTTCCCGGGATAGTTCCTGAGCCATGCACGAAGGGGCATGACACAGACGCCCTGTCCTGTAGCTGAACATTCCACAGACACGTATTCTTCGTGTGGTTCCGCATTCACCTCCGCCCTTTACACAAGGAAACGTCTCTGATGAAGCCTGAGAGCAGCGTTAACATACATGGAGAGAAACACAAATTCAGAGTAAAGTTTAATACTATGTCCATTTAGTAAAATAAGAGCTTGCCCTGGGGCCTGTGAGCGCTCCAGCCATAGGTTCTAGCTAGACTGATGGCACCAGCCATGCATTTCCTTCTGTGAAGCAGACCTTCCAACCAATCAGAAAGGGAATGATTATTCCTGTAACACACAAGCCACTATTGTACGTATGAGCCTATCTCGCCATACCAGTTGCGGCTGTAGCTTCCAGTGTGTGCTCACAGCTAGTGAGACTGCTGAAGGCTTTTCTTCCCCAGCACTGTGCATAGCACCTTCTAGTACTATGGTTGCTGCAGGGTTAAAGACCTGACCTCCTTACCGTCAACCAAGTTTGTCTGTAGGCCCTACCCACCCTCATGAGCCGAACAATACTGTAGCACTGTTGCTTGCCACGGTTTCAACGGCCAACTACAATTCTCTGTGGACATTACCCAGGGTAGTCCACGACGTTGGTCAGGAAATAGTCACGTGTAGTGTGACGTCATGTGCAGTATAAATGTGTGACATTTCCCGGACTGTAATGCTGCTTTGAGGACCTGGTTAGATTCCAAGCGTTGTTCCTCATGCTATTTCTATCCGTCCAGGGAAAGACACTGTTACTATGGTGACCTACTGGTTGATTGGCCCCCGGGGAATGCCCAGTAGGTTTGTCTAAAATCATTGCAACAGCCTCTATTTGGAATTTCTAAACATTCTGGGAGTACATAGGGAATAATAAGTAGAAGCAAGAAAACAGAGTCAGAGAGAGAGAATTAAGTTGACGAAACCCTAACTCCACACTCAGGAACACTGTCCCGGCTCCCCAGGACTGAGAAGGTGCCCCCACTCTTAGCTCACATCTCCAATGCATGAAAATTTTCTACCCCTCAAATGGGCTGAAAATGAGATGTTTCGGAGCAGCTGTGCCTTCAGAGAACAGTTTTCAAAGCAGTAATTCTTATTAAGTGGGGCCTACAACAGGGAGAGAGTCCCCGGCGTCCAATTGTTGGCGTCAATCTATCTGTCACCAGATGTAAATGGTGGTTCATAAAGAGAATGGTTATTCTTATTCGCCTGTTTCTGAGTCAATAAAGACGCCCCACTGTTTCTTACTAGGAAGATGGGACGTGCAGATTTATTTATTCCTACAGATTGTTGCAGACTTATTAAACACCTTCTATGACTTGGCAAAATCAGTTCTGAAGACAGAGGCACATATTTTATATCCTATTCTAATTTGTAGCTGACATCAGCCAGAAGACCTTGAGAACAAGAGCAAGAACCAACCACATCCACAGTAAATGTAGACTGATATCAGGACCAGCCCGCAGAAGCTGACAATAAGCTTCCTTTAAACTCTAATTAAATCTCACTTATGTATTGGGCTTTGCATGTTGTACTTAGAAGGTAGAGTTTTGTTTTGTTTTTTAGTTTCCTTGTTACTGTCTGGAAATTGACTTTACCTAGAAGTTTTCCCCCTCTAGCCACAAGGAGGCGCTCAAGCATCAAATTAAAAATTAACACAAACTAATATTTGCACTGGCTGCTTTTGACAATGTATTAAAGCAATATTTATTTAAAGACGGAGGCGAAATGATTTGTAGGTTTTTGTTAAAATTAATGCCACTCTGGGAGCTCATGTTGATATGTCGTATGTATCAGTAATTTAAATAAATATGGTAATACAGGAGTCATCTCTTCCGCGCCCAGAACCAGAGGGATCTTCGCTCATGATACCGGCTGCGCTGACTTACAGCCTTGCCAAGCCTCCTTTTCTGCATCTTTCCCATGGCCTCAGAGGACCTGCATCTTCAGGTCGCCATGCCCCGTCCTCAGGTCAGGTCCAGTCTCCCCAGATCCCCGCTGTAAGGTCCTAGGATGAGTTCTTGCTTGCCTCTGGGGCTTCCGGTTTCTAGTTTCGCCGACTTTTCTTCTCCCCAGATCTATGCCTGCTTATCTTCTCCTCATCTTCTGAAGTTTGCTGTTCTGTGTCACCCTCCATAGTCTATGCTTAGTGTGTGTAGATTGGCCCTCTCTCCTTTGGGCACTCTTTCTCCGCCCTTTTCCTCTGCCATTCCTACCAAGCATTTACCACAAGTGGCACTGATGCTGTCGACTGTGTCTGTCCATCTATTAACTGGAAGCCATATCTGATGTAAAGAGCAAACCTTGGACCGTTAGTCACGACAGTACCTGTGGCAATTCCCAGCACACAGTATGTCTGCAGCTGATATTTCTTAGAACAAAGACTTAGAAATTGCTGGAATTGGAGGAGGGATGACTGGTTCAGTGTGCTCCTGGAGCACCAGACAGAGAAACTGTCCAGAGGTTTTCTCCTCAACTTCACTTACCAAATTCAAGGTCATGGCTTGCATCCCAGCACTGAAAAAAATACCCTAGTGGTAAAATCACACAGATTTGTAGGACTGAGGAGGTGGCTCGGCGCAGAGCACTTGCCTAACTTGCCCGAGACCTCTAGGGCCCAACCCTAGTATAGAAAAAAAAAATAGTCGCCAACTCAGTAATTGTTTTGTCTAGCGATAGTTTCCTGACTCCCAGTGATATGTGTGCTATGCCTGCTGTCCCCATAAGCAGAAGCAAGTGCCAACAATGGAGCCTAAAGACCACCAGGGAGGCCAACCATGGCTTGTCAAACAAAGTGAAAAGTCAGCAAATCATGCCAGCATCTTCTAGTACTTCCTACCTTATTTGACCTCTGAGGACCCAAGCTTGCTTCTGAGGAGCAGCAGATTCTGACTCGCTGGGGTCTCTAGCATCACAGTTTGGAGGAGTCAGCCCCGCCCACCTGCGGAAGAACATGTCTGACAGCTCACTCACTGCTGCCGTCTGTCCTTTCAAAGGCTTGAAGGGACATCTTGTTTTCCCTTCTTCAGGATCGGCTCTCTGAGTAGCAGAGACCCAAATGACCAGATCTCACACTGAAAAGAACACAGGACCCTGTGGCTCCCTGAAAATCATGTTCCAAAATCCATTAGGACTGTGGCCCATGACCCAGAGTACGTTTTAATTTTTATTTGGTTTCATAATTTTTTTTTCTTTTTGTCAGCAAGGCCAGCAGTTATTAACCATCACTGACTTTCTTCTACTTCCCAGAAAAAAAAAAGAGACTTGCTTCTGGGAATGTAGTCACAGGAAGTTCCCTGAGGAATTGAGCTGACACTTTCCCAAGAAGCAAGCAGACAAGAAGCAAGCAGACACATTCTTTGTAGACCCATCCCAAACCACTTTTACACTTTTTAAAGCTTATAAGACACTGGAAGAAGTGTGTGTGTGTGTGTGTGTGTGTGTGTGTGTATCTTGTTACTCTCCAGATCACTTTGTCAAGATGTGGTAATGGACAATGTTCTTTCTGAGAGAACTGAAAGCAGAACAAAAAATGAAAAACAAAACCCAACTACGATAAGCACGTTCTTCTTAGAGACCCCGGCTTCCTGGGGAGCAGATATGCCCAGGTATCATATGATTATCAACACGGATGTGACATGGGCACTCTCTGGTTGGTGTTTCAGCCTGGAACATTGGATTAGCACGTTGTGTGCGCCAGGATGTGGACATTTCTGAGTGCTTGTGTGATGCAAAAGCTTCACTACTCTGACAGTACCACAGAGCCAGGTGTGGTGTCTCATGACTGCAGTTCTGCCACAGTGAAGTCTGAGTCAAAAGAATCACAGGTTCAAGGTCAGCCTGTCTTAAGAAGGGAGAGGGACTCTCCCCCTCCCCAAGACAGTGTGATGTGATGGGGCTTGTGACCTTAGCAGTCACTGTCCCTTGAACTTAGCTCCAGGTTGTGAAAGGAAAGCTTATTTAAAATGGTCACCAGAGATAGTGAGGCAGACAAATATGGAAGGTGTGGAAAAAGCCACAGGAACCTTGTCAACAGTGGGGGACATTTGACTCAAGTCCAACTTCAGCAAGGTTAAAAAGCAGTGTGGGGTCTGGTGGCTGGAGAAGGCTAAGCAAAGGATTGGTCCTTTCGGCTCACTGATGTGATAGAATCACTACTGACAGCAACCTGGGGTGATAAGACGTTGAGAGGGGTCATATATGGAGGGTGGGGCCTTACTCTGTCTTCCAGGGAATTCTTACTCAAGCCAGCTTCTGCAAGGACACAGAAAGGTTGAACCTGGTTGAGCAGAAGACTCAGTAGCTGACTAAAGTTGTTTTGTCAAAGAGAGTCTTCTAAAAATTAACATTAAATGTACATGAATTGTACACATTAATGCTAATAGCTGTGATATTTCTATACATGTATACACCATGGATTTATTGTGTCTAACCATTTTTCTTTTGCCTTCCCCTCCCATCATGCCCTGGTTCCTAGTGACCCCTCTTCTGATTTATTTCTTTGATTTCACACACAGAAAAAAATATTGGATTCTTCTCTTTCTGTGTCTGACTCAGCTCAGCACAGTGTCCCCCATATTCACCTTTTTCCTTGCAAATTACAGTATTTTTTTCCTTTTTGGATAGTACTCCGCTATGTATATATGCTATGTTTTCTTTAGCATTCATCTGTTGCCAGGTGCCTCATTTCATAGCTTAGCTAGCCAAACAGTGCCTGGAACTCTAGCTCCAGGGAATCCAAAGCCTCTTCTGGCTTTTATGGAGTACGCAATAATCCAATTATTGCTGAATAAAGCAGAACTTAAGTCTGGCACCCACATAGACACACAGCACACACTTATGCAGAAAAATACACATAAGTAAAAATAAAGTGAATCTTTTAAAAAAAAATCAGCAAAGAAACATCAGAGTTAAATTACACTATCAAATAAACTAGCAGACATTTATGAAGCTTTGTACCTAACAGCAATAAAATATACAATTTTCTTCGGCGCATGGAACACAGCTTAAAATAGACCACATGCTAGACCAGAAGGTAAATTCCTAATCAATCAAATCAATTAAAATCATACTCTAGGCTGTGCATGGTGACACACACATTTAATCCCAGTAATCGAGAGGGAGAGGCAGGTAGATATCTGTGGTTTCAAGACAGCCTGTCTTACACAGAGAATTCCATGCCAGCCAGGGCTTCATAGTGAGACTCTGTCTCAAAAGAAAATAGTATTCCATCTTCTCTGATAACAATAGAACGAAGCTGGAAGTCCATACTTTAGGAAAAACTTTAGAAATTACATAAACATATGGAGACTGAGCAACATGCTTGTGAATATTGAAGAAGTCACAAGCGCAAAGTCAGCATTTCTTGCGATGACAGAAAATGGAAATCCAGCGTATCAAAACTCGACAGGTACAGCAGCAGAAAGAGAGAACATGTGGGGCACAGAAAAAGAGAGAAGTGTAACAAGGAGTCTTTAAACTAACAAAACAGAAACACTTCAAATAAGCTAATGATGCAGAAAGAGAAAGAACAAACATATTCAAAATTAGTAGAAAAATAAAACCAGAACAAAACTAAATGAAACAGTTATGAGTGGGGTTTCTACAAAAGAAACAAACGCTCTTAGCTTCTGAGCTATCTCTTTAGCCCTCTGCTGATTCTGCTTTCTTCTGGATGTTCTGTCTGTTAGTGACAGTAGTATATTTGAAATTCCCTACTATTACCGTAATGTACTCCAGTTCTCTCTTTAAATCTAATAATTTTTTGTTTTATAAAATTAAATGATCCAGTTCTAAGCATGTATTAGCTAGCTTTGCATTACTATGACCAAAATACCTAACATGAACAAGGAGGGTATGTTTATTTTGGGTCACAGTTTCAGAACATTGAGTTCATGGTTGTGTGGCTCCCTTGACTTAGGCAGTATAAGTCTGGTTGCAAAATTGAGTGGTGGAGCTTTCTTCAGCTCTTTGTGGATGGACAGTAGAGAAAAGGGGATATAGGAAGAGGTCAGGATACAACAGAGCCCTCAGTTCCCATCGACAGCCAATAGTTCCTCAGGCGTGGAGCTTTGTGATTCCCTTCCATGTCCATGTCGACTTTGTCTAACTTGAGTTTTATAAATCTTGTGAATGCAACCACAACTCCTGTGAATTCAAGTATTCAACAGTCCCCTCATGCCCAGAATACACTACACTGTTTTGCTGTGGTCATCTCTTATCTCTGCCCCTCCTCTGCAATAATTCCTGATCCCCTGACAGGAAATGGTGTGATGTAAATCCCATTTAGGGCTGAGCACGCCCAGTCTCTGTACATTGACCAGTTGTGGGGCCCCCTAGCAATAGCCATTTTCTGTGACAAAGAAACTTCTCTGATAGGATTGAGAGCTGCAGTAACCTTTGGGTGTAGAGGAAGGGCAAGGAATGCTGACATGGAGGTGAGCGAAGGGGAACATTTAAGCCCTGCTGGTGGGGATATAAACTGATGTAGTCACTGTAGAAATCAGTGTGGAACTTTCTTGAAAAGCTATAAATGAACCTACTGTATGACCTAGCTATATCACTTCTAGGCATATAACCAGAGTTCTATATTCTACTGTGGACAAACTTGTTCATTCATTTTTATTGTGTCTCTATTCACAATAGCCAGTAAATGGGAGCAGCCTCAATGTTCATCAAGTGAAGAATATGTAACAAAAATATGGCAATATACACAATGGAATTTTATTCAGCTGTAAAAAGTGCAGTTATGAAATTTGCAAATTAATTGAGCTGTAAATGATCATCCTTCGTGAGGAAACCCAGACCCAGATGGATAAATGCTGTATATTCTCTCCTCTTGTAGAAACATTTCCCTAGGATGAAAAAGCTCTTGAGTGATCAGTGCTCAGTCTATTCTGTGGGACTATGGAAGAATACTGTGAGAAATGCAGACAATGAAGGCCTGGCTGTGAACTTTCAGAGGGAAGTTATTGGGGCTGTTCATGTGATGTTTTGAATTGAGAATAAGTGGTTTTGGCCAGTTAAGGCTGAAGCATCAGCTGTGACTACCAAGAGACTAGCACCACTGAAATGAAACCTTGCTTTACTGGGACAATTTACACTGATTAGCTCAGGCTGAGAAACCAGCTATCATTAATAGGAAACCAGCATCAATAAGACAAAATCTTCTGGGTGTGTTTCCTCAGGGTCAATACATGGAAACTTTGGCCCAGAGGGAGCCAAGGCCGTATTTTATGGTGGCAGTTAAAATTGGTAATGTGTAAAAATCTCTCAGATGCTATGTGTTTGGGCAGCATGGGTGCTGTAGGCTTGAAGACGCCATGGAGAACAGTTGAGGCTTTGCACTATGTGGCAGATTAAAGGTCCTGGAGAGTGGCCAGGAGAGGCCATTGGTGTGGGTGCACTCTCAGTTGGAGTGGAAACCCAGGAATGAAGAGACGGAAGGAGGCTGAGACTCGGCACCACGTGTCAGGGTTTGAGTCCATGATGAGGGCAAGAGAAGCCATAGTTGGAAGTGCAGCCTCAGGAGTTTTGGAGATGCCAGCACTGTGAATGACACCAAATACAGAAACAGGTATACAGTGGAGCCACCTTAACCTCACAAGACAAGCTATGTGTGGTGCGGATATCAGAGCCAGAAAGAAGATGACTGTGCCCAGAAAACTGTGAGTGAGTCCCAAATGTCTGACACTGAGTTTTACCTCATTGAACTTTGGTTTTCCTTGGATTTGATTGGAACTGGTTGCCCTGGTTATGGGTTTTATTTATTTTTTTTTGTAGTACAAAGGTATGCAACTTATTTTGATTTTACAAGAACCCACAGTTATGAGATTTGGGGTGTTTTTGGAGCTACATTGGATATTTTTAGAGAAGTGTTGGATATTTTAGAGAGACTCAAACTTTTCAGAGATATTTTGAATGTTTTAAAAAGGCTTTGGACTTTTAAGTGTTGAAAAATTCAAAGACTGAGAATTTTACGAGTTGAAATGTTTTATATTGTTATATTAATTTTAACATGACATCTTTGGAACAAAAAAGGAAAGGTTATACTTTAATCGTGATGTGTTTGTGTGTCAAGTTGACAAGTGGTCAAGTATTCCTTTTCTTTTCTTTTTTGCTCAATTTGACATAAGTTTGAGTTATCTAGGAAGAGGGACCTCAGTTGAGAAAATGCTCCTATTCACATTGCCCATAGGCAAGAATTTAGATCATTTTCTTGATTAATGATTGATGGAGGACATTGTGAGTGACCGCACCCCTGCACAGGTGGTCTGGGGTTGTATAAGAAAGCAGTCTGAGAGCTAAAAGAGGGTGAGAAAGCCAGCAAGCACCATTCCTCCTTGGCTTCTGATTCGGCTCCTGCCTCCAGGTTCCTGCCTTGAGTTTATAGCCCCAGTTTCCTCAGTGATGGAGTGTGACTTGCATGTAAGCTGCAATATATTATTTTCTTCCCTAGGCTGAT
This sequence comes from Dicrostonyx torquatus, assembly GCA_028555095.1. Lineage (NCBI taxonomy): Eukaryota > Metazoa > Chordata > Mammalia > Rodentia > Cricetidae > Dicrostonyx > Dicrostonyx torquatus. The sequence goes on from JAQHUG010000123.1 coordinate 4,128,584, forward strand.
TTTGCTTAATCACAACAGCAATAGAAACCTTATTGAGACATCTCTCATATGTGGATGTTAGCTTTGAGTCCTTAGGTAGGTGTATTTAAATTGGAGTACCAATAGAAATCAGGAAAGTAGTAAGGGGCCATAGTGGAGGATGCCAAGAGAACAGAATGAAGATGGTAAGAAGGGGGAAAGGGGACTAACAGTCAGAAGGGCTGAGTGGGGAGACATGGGATAGTAGGATAGAGGAGGGAATATTGGGAGGGAATTACTAATACTAAAGACATTTGGAAGAGTCATAGTGAGACCTACTACTAACAGAAGCTTCCTAAAATATATACAGATGTAAAGGGAGTTTATGGAGTTACCATATATACATATATTATTGGGGGACAATCTTTCCTCCAGACCACATGAGTTATAAATAAAAAGTCCAGTTTCAGATTTAGAGTACCTCTTTTAAAGTCATTGGTCAATGGGGCCCAATAGATCCCCAAGTTTTTCCATGCCATTGCAATTTTTCTCAGTTACTTTCCAGAATACCTTAGCAGATGGCAAAATATTATCATTGAAGACTGCACATGTGCGAATCACAGGGCATGAAGGGATGAAGCTATTTCTCACCTGGAAGTTTTATCCCACTCATTAGCTTCCACAGTGCATAAAGATGCTGCACATGCCACCTGTCAGTCTGAATACACACCACTTAAATCCGTTTGACTTTGGGTTAGTTTTATGACTGAACTTGAGGCCACAAGTGGTACCCCCAAGAAGTCAAGTTCAGCCATCTGTCTTCAGGCAGTCAATTAGAAATCCAACTCAAAAGTAAAAAGCAGAAAAATAAATTTATTTGAAGCAGCCTCAATTAGAAAAAGTGATCCAACGATCCCCCCCCCCCCACCAAACAAATCAAACTTCAAGGTCTTGAAGTGAATTTGAAGAGAGTCTTAAAAATTTAGAGAATCAGCAATGCATACATCTAAGTTGTCCAGTCCCCTAAGGTGTGGTCCCACCCACCGCTGACCCATTACTTTCTAAGTGTTTTGTTTGTTTTTGTTTTTTCTAGTCTCATCCAGTATGGTTAGAATGTGTGACACCTCTTTTAGAGAGACCAGTTCTCCCTCTGGCCGGTATCTTTTCCTTCTCCCAGCATGAGATTACTGAGGAATTCTCTTCTTTCAGGTAGTCAGATTGAGATTTACAAGTGTCTCCTTAGATTACATATCAAGTTGCATTAGGCATCATCATTGGGGTAGTTAACTAATTGACATATTCTTGGACAGTTATCTCTGGTGACAATGTTTCTTAGGGTTTCTATTGCTATGATGAAACACCATGACCAAGTAAGATGAGGAATATAAAGTTTATTTGGCTTACACTTCCATAGCACTGTTCATTATCAAAGGAAGTCAGGCAGGAACTCAAACAAGGCAGGAACCTGGAGGCAAGAACTAATGCAGAGGCCATGGAGGGGTACTGCTTACTGGCTTGCTGCCCTTGGCTTTCTCAGCCTGCTTTCTTATAAAACCCAGGCTGCCCTACCCAGGGATGACCCCACCCACAATGGGCCGGGTCCTCCCCCAATCAATCACTGATTAAAAAAATATATCCTACAGGCTTGCCTATAGCTGACCTTTTTGAGACATTTTCTCAGTTGAAGATTCCTTGTAACAGGACTTCTTCATCAGCTGCAAGTTCATGAATAATGAAATAGGGAGACTTCCTATTACTCATAAAGCTTGGCCATTAACTTAGGCTGGCCCCACTAGCTGCTTAACTTAAATTAACCCGTTTATATTAATCTATGTTCTGCCATGTAGTGTTACCTCTCATCCATCTTATATCTCCTCTTTCCTCTCTGTGTCTGGCTGCTGACTCTGTCTTCTTTCCAGCATTCTCTCTCTCTGCCTGAAAGTCCCGCCTATGCCTCCTGCCTAGGTTTTTATTCACTGTTCAGCTTTTTATTACACATATTTTTATTACACCATCACAACAATACATTTTCACACAGTGCACACATATCCCACAACACCGCCCTCCTCTCAGTGACACTGACTTGTGTCAAGTTGACATAAAATTAGCTGGCACACAATGATAGCTTTCCATGTAGTTTTCAACATAACCTTATGGATTTCATCATAGGAGGTAGTTTTAGATTTTAGTAGTCCAGTCCTGTGGTTCTAGAGACCAAGAGTTCAATGATAATGTCATCTGGGTGTATTATGACAATTCAATTAATGTTGGCTTTGTTGCTGCTGCTTCTTGAACTTTTGATGATGTTTTCAGGCAGCTGTAGATATTGTCAGCACTTGATACAACTATCCATATGAAAAGCTGAGGAACTCAGATTGTCTGACAGGCATTGTCATGGTTTGATAAACAAATGACAGCTTACAATATTACTCCATTTCTAAGGACGCTAAGTAAGTGTTGTTCTTGGATCTTACTTGGCTGGAGAAGATACTGGGAGTTTCTCTACAGTTTGTTGTATGGAACTATTCCTGGAGAGAGATGAACAAATACTTACACATACTATATAGGGACCTGAACATAAACCAAAGTAAGGATAGCACAATAGTCCAGTTTTCTGAACAATGAGTTTTATTGGGTTACTGACAGGACTATTTATTGAGAGGTTACTTGCAGAAACAGAAATGATTAAAATGTAACACATTACCAAAAGGCAATACCACCACAAGTGACAGTTAATGAAAACTGAAAACCCAGAGCTCATTGTCTAACCTACAGGCAGCTGGACATATTGGAGAATATCTCTTCCAGGCAGCTCAATGGGTCTGAGAGTCTCTAAGCAATTCCTACTGATTATATAAGCCAGGAGGGTCCTAGTACATCAGGTAAGTACGAAGGGGGCCTAGTACATCTGATAAGTTTTAGGGACTTCCTGAAACTTTTGAGTTGTTTATTTCAAGAGCTTCCTTCCAAGACAGAATGTTTTGCTCCGAGGAAATGGCTAGGCAATGCTGTGCATGTGTCTTTGTAAGTACACATTTACACACATGTGTACAGTACAAGAAGACTGTGGGGAACTTCTAGCTATTGTCACATGTGTGGAGGCCATCCTTAACTAAGTCAGTCTAGTGCTAATTTGCTTAGATTGATTAGATTGGAAGTGCTGCCACTTTGGGATCCAGTGACCCCCCCACCCAAGTTCATCGTCAGGACTCTGAAGATGAGTTGTTTGTTCATATCTACCCAAGAAATCTTCTTAGACTGATTTTCACAATTTTACAGAAAAATAAACAAAATTTGTTTAGGCTTCAATTTGGCCTTTAAATGAAAGAATCATAAAGACCTTTAGGACAAAAAAATCATATAAAAACTGTTACTGAAGAAGTTTCCTAAAATATACACAAACTCACATATAAAGGGAATTTACATTGATTTATCCAATAATTAGAATACCATATAGGATGACACTGAAATCCAGATAATGATGGGTCAGTTTTGGATAGGCCATATCTTGACTGGGCCTTCTTAGACGTGCCCATCTGTCTTATTAGGGTTACTATTGCTGTGATGAAACACCATCACCAGAGAAACCTGAGGAGGAATGGGTTTATTTGCTTTACTACCATAGTGCTGTTGGTCACCAAAGGAAGTCAGATTAGGAACTCAGTCAGGGCAAGAATCTGGGGGTAGATGGTGATGCAGAGGCCATGGAGATGAGCTGCTTACTGACCTGCTCAGCCTGCCTTGGTTTCTTATAGAACACAGGATGACTCCTCCCACAATGGGTTGGGTCCTGAGGTGCTTTGAAAAAAATGATCCCCATAGGGAGTGGTACTATTAAGAGGTGTGACTTTGTTGGAGTGGGTGTGGCCTTGTTGGAGGAAGTATGTCACTGTGGAGGTGGGATTTGAGGTCTCTTGCTCAAGCTATACTCAGGTATGGAGTTCACTTACTGTTGCCTGAGGGTCAAAGTGTAGAACCCTCAGCTCTTTTTCCAGTACCATATCTACCTGTATTCCAATATGCTTTCTGTCATGAAGATAATGGACCAAACATATAAAACTGTAAGCCAGTCCCAATTAAATGTTTTCCCTTATAAAAGTTAACCATGGTCGTGGTGTTTCTTCACAGCAATAGAAACCCTAACTGAGACCCTCCCACATCAATCACTAATTAAGACAATGCCTTACAGGCTTGCTTACAACTCATTTTCTTAAGTGAGGTTCCCTCCTCTCAGATTACTTTAGCTTGATATAAAATTATCTAGCATGATATTCCTGACCCAGTATTTATACTTTATCCTCATTTTGGGTCCCTGAAGGGGTGTTACTGGATCTCTGTGTCCTGATATGACCACACTGAATACATCTTCCTTTTCTGCATTGGCTGTTTATTTGGGTGCCTTAATTGGCTTCTTGAAGACAGGTACAACCTAGGGCCCAACTTCAGTTACATAACCAACCCAAAGGCATATGGTTTTAAATGATAAGTCTTGTGAAATCAGTGAAAAATTAGCATATCATTTGTTTTCTTTGAGGTTAAAAACCAGCAACTAGATTGGGTGGAGTAGTCCATACACAGTGACCTCACAAGGAGAATTCTAGTCCCACAAACACAGTCTTCTTCCTACTCCGTCTCTTCCTTTTCCTCTCCTCCTCCCTCTTCTTGTCTTTTTCCTAAAGGTCTTACTCTTTGGGTCAGGCTGACCATAAAGTCATGATTCTCCTGCCTCTGTCTTCCATGTACTGGGATTATACGCATAAGCCACAACACCTGGATAATGCTATTCTAAATGAGAATTTATTATGTTTATGTTTATTTGGCTGCTGTTTCCATTGGAATGATGGAGTAGTAAGGTCTCTGTTAGATTCCCTTTAGGCTATAGGAGAGAAATTTTAAGTTGAATGCTTGTGGGAAAATATTTAACAACCCTCTTTTCCTTTTTGAATGAGAATTTGCACTTTGGTTAATTCTGTAGCTCAGTTTCCCTGGTGAACTAATGCTGACAGAATGACCATATCTCTAGGCATCATTGCTTGTGCAAACAAGTGATTTTTTGATAGCCAGATTGCATCAAGAGTAGAAGAGCTGTAAGGAGCTGTAAATACTTGATAGGAAAGCTGTCCAACGAGTGGAATCTCTTGCATAGATGAATGTGTCATGTAGGAGTAGTGGAAGCTATGGTTTTGATGGGCTGCAGCTTTAGGTCAGGGTAGATCTATATTTGCCTAATGTGAGTTTCATCTTTTTGCATCTAAGCTGCCAGACTGCTCTAAGGGTCTCATGGAAACAGAATGCCTGAGACTGTCCTTTTGGGAAGCTCTGGAGTTTTGTTTCTAATCTTTAGACAAGTGTAAGTGTGACCTATAGTCCTACTTTAGTTTTTTTTTTTTTTTTGCTGTAATAAATAAGTTCCATTACCAAAAGCAACCTGGGGAAAGAAAGGGATTTATTTAGCTTACAAGGTCTAGTCCATCATCAAAGGAGGCCAGGGCAGGAGCTCAAGGTAGGGACCTCAGGGAAAAAACTGAAGCAGAGATCGGGGAAGAACCCTGATTACTGTCTTGCTTTCCATGGCTTTCTCAGCCTTTTTACCTTCTACCACACAGACCCTCCTGCTCAGAGGTGGCACGGCCTACAGTGGGCAGGGCCCTCATAACTCAATCATTAATTAAAGAAAAAATGTCCTGTAGCAGACTGTCTTAGTTAGGGGTTCTTTCACAATGATAAAACATCATGACCAAAAGCAACCAGGGAAGGAAAGGATTTATTTGGCCTACATATATTGGCTCACAGTCTATTGAGGGAAGCCAGGCCAGGCACTCAAGGAAGGAACGTGAAGGCAGAAACCGAAGTAGAAGTCATGGAGGAAAGCTGCTGACTGGCTTATTCTCAGTGGCTCAGACAGCCTGTTTCTTTCTACACCCCTGGGGGACCTGCTTGTTCTCTCTGGCTCAGTCAGCCTGTTTCTTTCTACAACCCTGGGGGACCTGCCCAGGGGCAGCACCATCCACAGTGAGCTGGGTCCTCTTACCTCCATCATTAATCATAAAATGCCTCCGTATTCTTGCCTACAGTCTTTATCATGGAGGCATATTCTCAGTTAGATTCCCTCCTCAGGATTGTCTAGGTTTGTGTCAATTTGACAAAAACCAACCAGTGCACCTGCCCACAGGCCAACCTGACCGAGGCAATTCTCAGGTATCTCTTGCTTTGTGCCAAGTTGATGAAATTAACGGTCATGAATATGGAACTCTCATGGATTTGAATGCTTCACTGCATTTAAGAATATCATGGATGGGTAGGGCAGATTTGGCGTTACTTCCAAGAAACCAGGTGTGCCACGTTAGTGCTATTACCAGATCGTCTCCAAGACAGACCCCCTCCAGCTTTGGATTTGCGCATGAGTACTTGAGATGTGCACTAAGACAAGACTTCTAATCTTTCTACTATACAGACCCAGGCATATAAAATCCACATTAAACATTTACTGATAATAAATCATAAAGAAATGTGCTTTAAAACAAGCGTTTAGATACAGACAGTTTTACTACTTATTGACGAGGGAAGCAAGCTTGCATGGTAATGAGACATATGTGTTTGTTGGCCTAGCAATACAATCCAAAGATACACTGATTGGATATTTAAATGCTGAAGGAATTTGGGAAAAATATTACAAGTCTCCCCCTGACCCATACTAAATGATTGTGTTTCTGCTTTATATGTATAGTTAAAATCACTACCTGAGGTATTTGGGGGTATTGTATGATGTGATGGCATGTCTAGTGCACAGAGTACATACTGAGTGTTCAGAACCAAGGCTGAACTGAGGCCACATGATGTAACATGGTGAGCCAGAAACACCCATTCCATTTGATTTTGAATTAATTTTTGGTTATTGTTTAGATTTTTTTTTACTATTGTCAAATATTTCAAGACCCTCACCTGCAGTTATGTAGTCCCATATGGAGGTTGCAGCCTAAAGAATAAGAAACTTTGTATTGTGCTGTTGAGTAGAAGGTTACTGCTCGCTTGATAAGTCCAGACACTAGTACTAGGGCACTGGGCAAAAGTACTTTTCCGTCATTTTGCTGGTACAACAGCCTTTAGCTGGCGCCTGTGGAAAAGATGAAGATGGGTCTTCTAGGCAGAAGAGTATAGCCTGCGAGCGTGACTATGCTTCTGCCAACCCTGCTCCAGGTGACACTTCTCTATTAAGTTGAAAGAAGACTCCAACTTAGGGTGCTTAGAAAATGTGAGGCCAGAAAGTAAGAGGAAATAACTGGGAGCTTGTGGTTCACCAGAGACAGGCCTCAGACACAAGGGGCCACTCTTTAGGGAGAACGTAGGGAAGTCTTAGCTTCTGTCTTATGAATACTGCTTACAGAATATACATTGATCTGGATCGGAACATCCTGAAGCTCAAGTTAGGCTATGTGAATTTGTCTTCATCTTGACGCTGTTTATTTTTGCACCGGTTCCAATGTGGCTCCTGGGAAAGAGGCAGGGGTGGTCACAGTTCATTTAGAATTTCATCTTTGTAGCTTGGTGACTAGATGGAGTCACTACTTGCACTAGAATTTGGCCTCTGAATGAAAGAGCAGCCATCTACATCAGATCAGCTGTGCCTGCTTGTAAAGGTTCGGTTCGTTACCCAAACACTGACCAAAAGACTGTCAATAAAGGTAATTGCATCTAAAAAACTGTCCATTTCCTTTACATTTTCCA
>JAQHUG010000123.1:4143779-4181460 GCA_028555095.1 Dicrostonyx torquatus
GGGGGTACAAACATAAAACTAACTTTTCTTTTCATCTTTTTACCTTTTGCAACTTAAATGATAAATATGATGCATATTAGATGGTACAAGGAAATAAACGGCTCACCCATACCTCACCTGACTTGGTCTGGTATCCGTTTAGTTTTGAGGACAAGGGGGTGGCTATAAAGAGGAAGAGGAATACTAGGATCTGTAGTGATATTTCATTTGTATTTTATGTGTCTGGTTGTTTTGCTTTTCTGAGCTTAAGTTGAACTTCAATCTCTGTCTCTGGGTTTTTATAATTGTGCTAAAAGGGCCTCACCAGACTTTCATGGTTGTTTGCCCAGTATGGTGGTGCAGTGATGAGACAAAAATGAATTGGAGGGAAGTCCTTCAGTTCCAGCCCCAAGCTTCTGCCATGTTAATATCTAGGCTCAGGTCTTTTCCAGTAGATTTTTCTCATTCAATATAAATAAAAATTTAAAGTTCTCAGTGTTTATATTCTGAAGCTACAGCTTGCAAATGTTTGGCAAATAAACTTAAACCATGTCATGGGGTGCTGTCTTCATGACTAGGGAAGTTACCCTTACAAGGACGCCCTGTCCATCCTAAGCAAGCCTGATGTGAATGCTTCCTCCGTGAACTTACTGCAGTCTGAATTTACAATCTGCCCCATCCTCTCCCCGTGGTATTTTCTTCTTTTGCACAATTAGTATTTCCACGTTCAATTCTCTGCCTACTTTCCTCCAGACTATCAGCTGTAAGAGCAGGCATGTTTTGTTCATCAAAGCCTGGAGAGGTGTCCAGCTTTTACCAGGCCCTGATCCAATGTGACTGCTCTTTTTATGACAAGAGGGGAAGACAGAAAGAATAAGCATGCGAAGAGGGAAGACCATGTCCCCGGATACATGGCTAAAACAGCCAAGCAAAGGAGCTCCCGAAAGTTTCCAATCACTCTGACCCTCAGTCTTTGACTTCTAGCCTTCAAAACAGTGAGGAAAAATACTGCAGTTGCTGCCCGGTTTGTGCAATTTGTTATGGAGCAATGAGGGCATAGTCTCAGAACACAGACAGTATTGCAGCTATTCCCGCTGGAACCAGAGCCCCCAGTACACACCATGAAGCTTGGACACAAAGTGTTCCTTTTGGCTGGGTCAAGGGGGCAGTGGTCCCCGTCACTCTAACTGCTGCTTCTTTGTAGAGGCAGTGCCAAATTCCGATCTGACTCACCAGCCCTATGCCTGGAACAGCGCCCTGATTTCAGAGCGCGGTTTGCACGTGCGTAAAAATGTCATCCTTTTCCACCCAAGACGGTTTGGAAAAGTCAAATAGACAGTCTTCACTGTGCCTCAGGCAGGACATGTGCAGTGTGTGTGTGGGGGGGGGGGCGGGGGGAGGGTGGGTCCCACCAGGAAAAAAGATTGTTTGCTGACAGAGTCTTCCAGAAAACATAGGTAGAAACCAAATAGGTAGAAAACAAATGTCCCCTTTGAAACAAAATAAGCAATGTCCAAAAATTGTTTTGTTTGTGTTTTTGCAATCTGGTCTTCCTGCGTACTCCTGGCTAACCTCAGACTCCTGGTCTCCTGGGAGCTGGGATTGCAGGCGTGCTGAAGTCTCTTTTAACTGAAGCATACAAGGATGTGGAAGAGCAGTCTTCTGCACAAGGCAGTCCACAGGTATCTCCTGGTTGGTGTGATGTGGAAGAGCAGTCTTCTCCTGCACAAGGCAGTCCACCATGGTTGGTGTTGGCAGCTGAACCATTAAGTGTGACAATCAGGTCAGAGGGAAGACGGGAGCTTCTGTAGAGAATGGAGGGGCAGTCTGTTCTGATTAACTTCTATGGTTTATTTTTGAGTAAGAGAAGCCTTGACCTCACCCCTGCCTCCATCCCAGAGGACTGTTTCTTTGTGGGAGCCTTAACAAGGCAATTTTCCCCAAGGATGGCATTGGTTCCAGGAACCCAGGCCTCTAGTTTGGTTCTTTCTCAGGAAGGTTGTATTTATTTTGGCCCAAAACTCTGCAAGCTTCTCCCTTCATAATACCTCCTTTCAGGATGATAGTCTCCGTAAGACAATGGCAATTTCCAGAGATTCAGAGGGTCTACCATCAAATCTGTGTCAACTGGGCCCTTCAGTGAAGTATAGCCTATCTGCCCTACCATCAAATTTCCAAGGGGGAACAGTGTTGGGAGTTGACATGCCTTCTTTATTTTCTTTTTTCTTTATTATTATTACTTTAAGAAAGAAAAAACAATCCAAGTTCCCACTCCCTCCCCTTCTCCCATTCCTTCAACACTCCCTCCCACTCTACCCAGCTCTATTCCTAAGAGAGGACTAGGAATATTGCCTTGTGAAAAGTCCAAGGCCCTCCCCACTACATCTAGGCTGATCAAGGTATACATCCTAAGAGAATAGGATTCCAAAAAGCCAGTTATGCAGTAGTGACATGCCTTCTTGTAGCTACTATCAAATCTTTCCCACTGGTGCTGACATCAGTGAACTTTCTAGAACTCTCCTCATTCCCTGAGTACTTCTCCACACACAGAAAGCCTTGGCTCAAATTCTGTAGTTCTTGTGAACCCTCTCCCACCTTTCCTGACACAGCACATTTTCCCCCAGGTGCGCACATTGCATCTTATCCAAATATGAAGCATTGTATTTAAAAACTGCTATTTCTGACTGGTCTACAAAGTGAGTTCCAGGACAGGCAGGGCAAATACACAGATAAACCCTGTTTTGAAAAAGAAAACAAAACAAAAAGAAAAAAAAAACAAAAACACTCAACCACAAAAACACCTGTTCTTTTTCTTTTATCCTTTTCTTTCTTTTCCATTTTTTTTTTTTGGTTATGATGATCTTGATCTCTAAGATCTCTCAGGCATATTCCAGGGTTCTCAGAACAGGGTCTGAGTCAGAAGAGCTGACCATATAGTGTGCAGAATAAGCCATCATTTATTTAGGAACTCAGGTAAACAAGTAGGTCAGCATAGATTTGTTTGGACGCCTTGTCCCTGTGAGGTGGGTCTTTAGGTTCTCTATTCTGAGGATGAGGAAATTACAGCCTGATACTGGGTGACTTTTTCAAAGCCATCTGTCTAGTAAGGGGAAAGGATGTCAGAATAAGGCATAAGATACAGGGTATGGAGGATGGATGATGGCTGTCACAGGCTTCAGACAAAATGGAAAAGCAGAGATTTTTGCCTTGCTGTTATCATACCTATTATCTTTCCTTTTCCTGTCTCTACGCTTGGCCTCTGCACACCCACCAAGTCTTGGGATTGCAGGTTGAATCACTGGTGGCAGTCGGAATCATCACGTGACTTTGACAAGTTCCCATTCGAGTGGGCAGATTCTTTTCTATTCCCCCGACGTGGAGTGGCAGATGCTTCCTTTCGGTGGAAGTGAGAGTGGGCCAATTCTCATACGATCTCTCAGGAGTCTCTGTGTGTTTCTGAGCATCCAATTGACACTTCAGCCTGAGAGAAACTTGTCCCAAGCAGTCAGGGAGCAGTGGGGGGTGAAAGACACATGGAAGAGATGTTCCCGGAGTGTAAAGTGGAGATGTTATCTACTGTGGAGAGAAAAATCAATGTTTAGGTTTTATTGCTTTTTTCATTATTTTTGTGTATATATACAGTCTGCAGGTATGTGCATGTATGCTTTTGCATGTTTATGGGCATATGTGTAGACATATATGTGCAGGCTTTGGGTCAATGTCTGGAATCATCCTCTATTGCTCTTCCACACCATTAGCTGAGACAGACTCAGTGAAACACAGAGCTTACTACTACAGCTATTCTTGCTTGCCAGCTTGCTCTGGGTATCTCCTGTTTCTGTTTTCCAAGGCTGGGATTACATTTATGTGGGCTCTGGGGGTCTTCACACTTGTGTGGCAAGCACTTTAACCAGAGCCATCCCCTCAACCCTAAATGATTGCTTTATTGCAAGCCACTAAGATGTTGGGATTGTTTGTTGCACAGAAACAACTGACTAAGATGCTTGGCTTCTAGAAGCGTTCTGTAGGCCCAATCAGGCAAAGGGAGAAGCATTTGGCTTATGTAAAAGAGAGAATATTATCTCCAAAGGGTATTTAAGAAGCTGGCCATAAAACAAACTGAAAAATCAATGTACTAATACTTTCTAAAGTGGCACAGGCCTCACCAAGTATGTCCCCATTCCTTCCTTGCCCCCCCCCACATACTGCTGATTTTAATGACACTTTTGCTACTGCTTCAAAGCCTCTTATTTAATTCCACATTAATAATAGTGGTACTGGTTTGGATGGGGAGGCAATGTGGGACCAGTTCTTCAGAGTTCCCTTCTCATCGTGTTCCCCTCCATCACTCATGACTTCCCACTTGCTTCTGGCTGTCCACATCCTCCGCTCTCAATCCAGGTCTTGAGCTGTCGGGAGCATTTGTGTTTTACCCTGAATCTTTAGTTTCTTCATTAGATCGTCCCTTACAGATTCTGCTAAACAAAATGGAACTTAGATGTCAGCTAGATAACAATGTAGATAGAAACACAGGAAAGATAGTTAACAAAATAGACAGCAAAGGCTGGGCTGTGACTCAGGCCTTTAATCCCCGCCCTTGAGAGGCAGAGGCAGGAGGATCTCAGTGAGTTTGAGGCCAGCCTGTGAAGGGGAATGGTCTTGGCCTATTCGGCTTATAGCCACACCCCACCATTAGTTAATTATTCCGCCCCCAATTAGCTGTTAATTAATTAACGGGGCTGGACCACCAGGTCCCAAGAGGTATAAAAGGATAGACCCACGTGGGAAGCGCTCTCTCTGCAGATCGCCGGTCTGCCTGCGTCTTCGGAAGAGCACAGTCTGGTACTGCAACCTGTGTGTATCTTGTCCCTATTAAACTGTGTGTCTCAAATAAACGTCCACAAGCCTGGTCTACAAAGAGAGTTCCAGGTCAGCTAGGGCTGCCAAAACCCTATCTCAAAAAAATAACCTAAAGAGAGAGAGAACAGAATAATCTTATTTTCCAAATTAGCAAATATCATAGGTAAAGTTAATTAAAGGGAAACCATGGCAGTTTTGAAGGATTCATGAAATTGAGAGTATGACTGATAATCACTCCATCAAATGTGCTTCTCTATGTCTTTTTGGTTGTACAAAAACAGCCAATCTGGAGCCACATTGTATAACACTGAGTGGTAATTTAACAATTTCACATATTGCAGACATGTGTAAGCTTGAATAAATATAGGCTGTTGCAGAGCTTTGTCCCTGAGTTACCAATACAGCGTTGGAATGATAATTAAACATTTAGAAGTGAAACTTTTTTAAAATGAGATTTATATAAAATCAATCTTTCTAGTTATGTTATCAATGCTTCTCTTGATGCCACAATTTGATGCCACACATTCAAATGTGGATGCTGACTCTACTGCAGTTTTAAAAGAGATGAACATGTCTATTTAAAAAATAGACATTTTTGGTAGACTATTGAAAGCCTCTCTTAGTGCCCTAGGGTTTTGTAGAAAATAATATAACTTCCCCTGATTTGATCCCATTCCACGCTGTCGACTGCTGAAGAGTCAATATACGCAGGCTTGTTGAGGAGGCAGCCAAATGGTTGTAGACAAGTGTTGGGAGCACAGAGGTCTGTGCTTACAGTAAGCACTAGGAAAACCAGGAGTGCTAAGCACACATGATTGTCTCTTTCATGTGAGAGATGTATGCCTGTTTTTTCCATCCAGACAACGGGAAATGAAGGTAGTTAACAACCTGGTGATTTGTGTTATCTCTAGGGCCAGGTCACACAAAGCTCTTGGAAACAGGATCAGAGCTGGCTAATAGTCCCCTAAGCTTCCCAGCCAGGGCTGGAGGTGGCTAAATAGCTCAAATGACCTCTATACTATTCGTATGACTGAGAACACACCAGATCCTCCCCCTAGACCCTTAAGATCATACATGTTGCCTGTCTTTAGTGCTCATCATCATGGAAGAAGTAAAATGTACTTTGAGAAGAGTTTCAGCATACTTATGCCTCCCTGTGCACAGGGGATTGTATTACTCTGGAAAACTCCTTCCCCAATTGTACTGCGTTTAGAAATGTCTACAATAAACTGCTTAGATCAGATTCTAGAACTTTAAACCAAAATTGGCTAACTAAGTCATGTTGAACAAGATTTCCTTCTTGCCTCCCACGAATCTTTACTCTGCTAGCCCTGTTGTTTGTAGAGACACCGCCTCCCACAACAAGAAAGCAGACAGTTCTTGAGTTGCTATGATCAGTAAAGCCAGCTGGAAAGAGGCCGCAGGCTGAGAAGCAGCAGTTCTCAGTTCTGCTGATGTCCTCAGGAACTCTGTTCCTTGCCCCCAGGTTGACGATCAAAATGGGAACTCCTTACAGATGTGACACATTCAATTGCAAGCTGTGTAGTGCCAGCATACACTTGGGATGGAGAGGACGCTGGGTCGGCCCAGGATGCGGAGTTTGTCTGGTAAGGCAGTGGGGGTGATTTGTTACTCTACCTACCAGCATCTGAAGTACGAGGTAGGATGTATGGATATCCACACTAGGTTGTAGCATTAATTCTGATTGTTCTTAAAACAAACAAACAAACAAACCTGGAGTTAAATATTAGGGGGTTGAAGCTGAGAGATCAGAGAAGCAGTGCAGCCAACCGCTAGAGAGATCTTTTGCCTCTGCCAATCGTCAGATCAAAGGGGCCATCCTGTTCTCAGACTGCATCCTCAGACTGCATCCTCAGATTGCATTGAGCTTCTGTCCCCTCCCACCTTATATTCCTCTCTCTGCCCAGCCATAGCACTCCTGACTTCATCTTCCTAGTGCTGGGATTAAAGGAATGGGATCTCATGTGCTGGGATCCCCTTTGTTGCCCAGGGTGGCCTAGAACTAACAGAGTTCCCTCTGCTCCTCTCTCCCAAATCCTGAGATTAAAGGTGTGTGCCACCATTCAATGACCTCTAATGGCTTATCTCTGCACTCTGATCTTCAGGCAAGTTTTATTTGTTAAAAAACAAACAAAATATCACTTTACTAGTTGGGTTAAGCAAGGTTTTCTGCACTAAAGATGTTTTATAAGCATGGAAGAAATATTAAAAAGACTTTCAGAAAGATATAGCGATTATAAATATACATGTACACAATACATCCCCAAATGCATGAATCTAAAGTTCATAAAACTGAAATGAGAAATACTCAATGGTAATCACTTAAAACTTCAGAATTTCACTTAAAATGTTTGATGGACTAATTGAAAATCGGTAACTTTTACAATATATAGCTATTAACTATTTTTTTCCACATTTGTAATCTAAATTTGACTTCATGGACTCAGCTTCTTGCTTTATCAAAATAATATCAGTAAAACTGGGGGTTTGTATTAGTCAGGGTCCTTCACAGAGCAATGGGATGTATGTCTTATAGAAGGAGATTTGTAGATTGGCCTACATGATAGGAGCTGGTAGCTTAACAATGGTTGGCTGCATGCTGGAGACAGAGAAGCTAGGAGCTGCTCACCCCATAAAGCTGGATGCCTCAGCAGAGACAAATGGGTGCTGGATACCTGGAACTCTCTGCGGAGCCACTGGTGTTGAATTCACATGGCAAAGACTGAGAATCTGGAGTGTAAGTCACATCAGGATGGCAGAAGCAGCAACTGATTCATATATTTGGAAGGAGGCAGGCAGCCAGGTCTCCAAACACCCACTGGAAGGTGCTAGTCACGTGGATGTTGGATCTTCCCCCATCTGCTATTCTCTTCTGGAAACTCACAGACACTTTCAGAGGCCTGTCTCCTAGTTTCATTCTAAATCTCACCAAGTTGAAAGTTAAGGATAACTTTTACAGGGCTCATGGATCTGTAGGTAGCCAGTATATAGTTTTTAGGATCTTCATCATTCAGGGTTGAGTAGCAAAGTAGACAGATGATATTGGAAGGGGCATGGCAAGATTATGGAAGGCCTTCAGGTCGTGAGGCATCATTTGGTACAGACTCGAAACTACTAGAGTGCTTAATTCACTCCAACCATTGTGGGATTAGATGTGATGTCAACTAAGAATGAAGTTCTGTGGTCCAGATGAGGAGTGATGTTGGCTTGCATAAGGAGATGAATAGACTCCAAAGACTTAACCATCACTAAATCAAAGAGCCTTGGAAGTCAGAGTGTACCTGTCTGAACAGTGTTAGAAAGCAAGCTATGCAGTTGTCAGTTGATGCCAGCTGAGACCCAGTTTATGCTTTCATTGCTTCTCTAGTCTGCAACAATAGCTTAGAGAAAAAAAATAGGGCTTATTTGCCTGGTGGTAAAGATATTTGTCCTTCCTTCCTGCCTTCCTTCCTTTCTTTCATTCTTTCTGTCTTTCTTTCTTTGTTTGTTTCTTTCTTTCCTTCCTTCCTTATTCCCTCCTTCTCTTTTTCTCCATTTCTTCCTCCTTCCCTCCTTTATTCTCCCTCCCTCTTTTCATCCCTCCTTTCCTTCTTTGTTCTTTTCTTTCTCCCTTCATTATTCCTTGTTTCTTCTTCCCTCTGATTTTCCCTCTTCCCTCCCTCCTTTCTCCTACTTTTCTTTTTCTCTCCTTCCTCCCTCCTTCCATTCTTCCTTCCTCTTTCCCCTTTGTCTTTCCTCCTTCCTGTCTCCCTTCCTTCTTTTCTTTTTCTTCTTTCCCTCCTTCCTTCCACCTCCTTTTTAGTAACTGAAATCTACTTGCATCACAATGTCATTCTCCATTTTCTGGGTGTTGACCATTACCTGCTTGTGCAATGCTGCACTTCCTTCCTTAGCATACTCACTGAGCATTTGTTTGTGATTTATGCACTCTCCATCAGAAGGGCAAAGGCACGTTCACATTTTCTTTCCTGAAATCAGGCTTGTGAAACCAAAGAACTAGCTACACATAAGAGCTAGAATGAGTGAGGGTCTCACCCCTAATCAAGCCTTACACTGTAAGTGGAGTGGGGACATTGAGGGCCTGTAGAGTCTGAAGCTAAATATGTTTCTGTACAATTTCTGACAGGGCTTCTGTGCAGCTTCTGTGTTAGTCTATCTTTCGACATAAGATAGTATGTCACAGTTGATCACATAGAAGTCTGGAATAGAATAGAGGGCACGGGCATCTCCAAAGAGGATGAGAGTGAAAGAGGGGTATCAAAACACAGAGCAGGGAGCCATTCCATGGTTACATAGTATACATAGCAACCATAATCTACAACACAAATCATTCACTTCGAAGTAGAGTGTTCATGACATTTAAAGGAATGGAAATGCTAACTACTTGATTTGTTCATTCTGCTCCTCCATTTCTTTGAGGGAATTTTTCATTTCCTAAAGTTATTTTTAGGTCGTTTCCTTCTGTTTCATCTGTGTTGGGGTGTTCAAGTCTTGCTGTTGTAGAGTCACTAGTTTTTGGTGGTTCTGTGTTGCTCTTTGGGTTGTTGAATATGTTCTCACCTTGTTGTCTATTCATCTTTTCTTCCAGGTGGTATAGTTGGGACTGTGTCTCTGGTGCTCACCCCTCCAGGTGCTAGTGGAACCGAAGCTCAGATGGTTGCTTCTGTGGTGTAGTCAGGGCCATAGTTCTAGTCACACTGGAGGTCACTTGGTGTTCCGGAAGGTCACCCAGCTCTCCTGAAGGTTATTTGGCACTCCTGTAGATCTGGTCGGCCTGCTTCCACAGAAGTCATTTGGGTCTTGCCTGCCCCAGTGGAGGTTGCTTGGGCAGGATGCAGTCTAGGTAGGCAGTCCATCGATGATGACTAGCTCATGCTGGAAAAGCCAAGATTCTGGTAGTTGTTCAATACTCGAGGCTCGATATCTCAGCAGTCCCAATGTGAGACCCGAGTCCTGGAAGAGTCCTGCACAGCTGCTGCTCTTCAGTCTTAAACTTCTGTAAATTTGTGGGGTTTTATCTCTTAATTGCATCCAAATCAATTCTTTTTTTTTTTTTTGAGACAGGGTTTCTCTGTGGCCTTTGGAGCCTGTCCTGGATCTAGCTCTTGTAGACCAGGTTGGCCTTGAACTCACAGAGATCTGCCTGCCTCTGCCTCCCGAGTGCTGGGATTAAAGGCGTGCACCACTACCGCCCAGCAGCCAAATCAATTCTTATATGAGCACAGGGATAATTATGTTACATACCGGAAAGGGTCCGATCACCCTTACAGGAAGGAAAAGGAACTCCAGAGCTCCAGTTTTAGAGAGGTTGCCAGAGCATCTGCCCATGTTTAGCACCTCTTCTTCCTTCCCTGGGCAGTCACTAGGCAACCCCAGGCTGGCTCAGGCGGCTGGAGCTAAGCAGCTGCTGTAGTGCCTCTGATTTGATCATTCTGAATTTCACACATTATACTATTGTGTTCCATTATAAAACACAAATAAATGCCAATTACAAAAAGAAAGACTGGAATGTATTCATTATCTTCATGTAGCAGATGAAGGCACATTTCAGGACTAGAAAAGCTAGACAGCTCTCAGGGAATCTGGGAAATTCCTCAGGTATGAATTTTTTCTTTTGGAGAATTTTGTTTTTGATACTGGAAGTTTATTGTTCAATCAGATTTTCCTCACATTGTTTCCCATTAAGTTCTACAGTAAGAATAAGCTATAGACTATCTGTTATCTGGGCCCTGGGCATCTTCATGTATAACGAGGATGCTTTCTTTTGGCTTTCCAATGATGCATGTCTTGTTTTCAAGGAATCAAAATGCTGAATAAACATGAGGTTTGGCTATAGATGCATTGCACATTTTGCATGTTTTTGAATACTTCATAAGCTCTTTCTTTATGAGACTGTTTTGCTTTACTAAAATCTTACTGTGTTGAAGAAACAGCTCATGACTAATGTACAAAAGGTCACTTGACAGACTTCTGAGAAGGTAACAGTGTATAACTTGCACATTGGGATTGGTCCATCTAAGTGAGGCTGCTATATGGAGTGTCCATCTTCAGAAATCACTTTTGAGTCCATGTAGTCAGTAGCCCAGCCCAGCGCTTGTGAGCTGCATTTCCTGCTACATACACATGAGATGTCTTAAAGAGGCCTTGGGAATAATTAATAGGTTACCCATTTTTTCATATTGTCAAAAAGTGTAGTGTGAAGCAGCTTTTTTAGTTTTGCATTGCCTTCACAGTCTTTACTAGCCTCCCTGGCTCCTGTGTTACATGGGAATCTTTCTTTAGGTGGTTATGAGTTTCTGTCAGGGTCATGTACCCAAGTCCACCAAAACCCAACAATTTCAACAGTGCTTTACAAACTTCCAACGTATGTATGGTACATTCTTACTCCAGTTTCCCTACCCCTTGTTGCCCCAATTTTCTCTTTTATGCAGTGCCTTACAAATTACTTCCTAAAGAAAATCAAAGGTGGATGTTTCTTCCACAGAAGATCACTCCTAACTTTGTCTTTGTCAGAGATGAAGTACCCCTGCTCACCTCATCAACTGGCTAGTCTGGGAGCTTCTCAAAACTCAGTGATATGTGATGAAGACTCAGTCATATTTATTTCACAGACTCATCCTTGATAAGCAATACATTCTACAAAATCCACAGGTTGGCTACTGGGGTGAAAGTCTATTAGCAACCATCAAGATTTGTGCCACATGTGTATTTGGGGTCTAGGCTTTGTTCAGTGTGGATATTCAAAACATTTATACAACTTTTGATTTGATCTGTTAACATTTCAGCACTGTGTGGCCAGGAAAATGAAAGGTTCATTACTTAGTGTGGGACACTTTGTGCATTTCTTCATTGTTAGAATATCCATGTGAATTACAAGTCATGAGTAAGAACCCCAGAACAGTCTATATCTGTACCATCCAGCTAGACAAACATTATACTTGAATGATGGGTAGTCCAAATTTAGAGGTTCTATAAATGTAAAATATATATTACGAGATTTCAAAGCCACATATGATGACACAAACCTGCAATTCAAAAACTTGAGAGGAAGGAAAAGGAGGACTGTGAATTTGAGACCAGCCTGTGTTACACAGTAAGTTTAATGCCAGTCCTCTATTTAAAAGATTTCTACACTTCCTCCATATACACACATAGCATTTATAGTACGCATATATATTATATAATATACCATATATAGGATATATACACATATATACTATACTATGTATAGTGTATACATATACATATATACCATATATGAATAATACATATATGTACAGATATACCAAATACAATGTTTTTTTAAACAGTGGTTTCATGTTAGTATAACAGTATTTTAGATATACGTGGTTGAAATTTATAATATTGCAGTTAATACACCCTTTTCTTTTTTCTTTTTAAAATGTGGCTATTGGAACATTTAAAATTACATATGTCTTACATTGTGATTTGTATTAAATTTACGTTGGGCATCATTATTCTACACAATTAAGAGCCTAAAACATACATGTTTAACAGAAACCATAACTGGGAATATTTAATTTCTCTGGCCTTGTAGGGCCAAGTGTATTTATCATAGAGTGATCACTTGGACTTGTTCATTCATCTTCCAACAGATACACTTGAAAAGAAATCACCCAAAATAGATGAAGCTGTACATTCTCTGGTGCCTGCAAGAGTTGTCCTGCTATTAGTGGATTAGAGGGAAGAAGCAGGAAGTGCATGCTTTGACAGCTAGCGATGGAAGAGACATCACAGCTTAGATTTAGATTCCCATCTGCTGCTCTTTGCAAGTAGAAGAGCTGAGCTGGTGAGAGACCTGACAGAGTAGTGCCTCTGCTTCTGTTCTATTCTGTCTTTCTGATTTTTTTAAATTTTATTTTTAATTTTTATCTATAAGCTAAGGAAAAGGCAACAATATCCCTGTGCCAATGGAACAGATGAGCACACTTGTATTGCGATCACTTAGCCAGGTGGTTGACTGCTCACTGCCCTGCTTCCCTTAGAGAAGGCATCTCTGTAGAGCTTCAGTGTTGACTTCTGACTCAGAAGGACGTCTTCCTGTGGGCCACTAGAACAAATCAAATGCAGAAGCCTGCTTCTCTGGATAAAACTAAAGAGTTTCCAGATCTCTGTGGTGCTCAGGGATGGCAGGGTCCAAAGGAGAGGAGGCAATCTCTCAAACAAATTAGTAATTTTAAAACTTAGGGATCTAGCAGCAATTTCCTTGAAGGCTTGTCTTTTCCAACTTGACTCTACTGAAACTCATAAGTGAACTCAGCAGTTTGGCAGAGATGGTTAGCTATCTAGTGAAATTCCTTCTCTTTCCTTCCATAGCAATGGTGGTTATACCTGAGATGTGGTTAGTTGGTGAGAGTTGAAATCATTAAGTTGCTTGAAGTTATGTATAGCCAAGTGGCTAACCTGTCTTCAAGGAACAGAAAGAAGTGAAGTGGACCACAGGGTGCTATACTCTTGGTTTCAGTTCTGCCTCCTCTGTTCCATGTGAGACAGATGTATACAGACAGGTTTTCTAAAGTCTGAGCTATATTCTTGTACCAATTATGTAGACATCGGTCCAGCCTTCCACGGGACACTTAATCAGCTGTTGGCACACATATGCCTTCCATATGTATTGTTCTGCTACTAAATTTATTTGTCAAAAGTTGTTCATAATATTTTATTTTGCTCTTACTACTTATAGAATCTGTGCTGGTTTATTCTTTCTGATTTATAATAATAGCATATTATAATAATAGCATTGTCTCATGGTCAGTTTGTTTAGAGTTTTATTAATTTACCAAACTCAAATAACTGCTGTTGGTTTTATTCATTTTCTCTGCTGTGCCCCCTTTCCTAAAGCACTGATTTCCAAATTTGATCACTATCATTTCCTTTCTTCTGTTATTATGAATTTAATCAATTAATTAATCAATCAATTAATTTTTAGGTAGGGTCCTACTATATAGCCCTAACTGGCCTGAATTCATTATTTAGATCAAGCTAGTCTCAACATTGGATCCCCCTGTCTTTTCCTCCTGAGTGTTGAGATTAAAGGCATGTACTGCCATGCCCAGCCCTTTTTGATAGTTTATTAAATTAGAAGATTAATTCTTTGGATTAAGACCTTTAATGTTTTTTTTTCTGACAGTGACAATAAATATTACAAGTTTCTACTTTTAATTTTTAACAATTTTTAATTGAAAATAGATTCTTCTGCTGTATAATGCATTCTGATCAAATGCCTCTCTCCACTCCTCTCAGTTTCCCCCACCTCCCCTCTTCCTCAGATCCACTCCCCTTCATTTCCTCTTCGGGAATGAACAGACCTCCAAGAGACACCAGTCAAATGGAACAAAACAACCCAATGAAGCAAAGCAACCCAATAGGAGGAAGAGAGTCCTAAGAACAGGTAAAAATTCAGAGATACACCCTTTCCTACTGTTAGGAGTCCCACAGAAGAGCAAGCTAACAGTCATAGCACATATGGAGAGAACTGGTGCAGACCCATGCTGGCCCCATGCTTGCTACTTCAGTCTCTGTGACTCCATATGAGCCCTGCTTAGTTGATTTGATGGGCCATTTTCTCTCGGTGTCCTTCATCCCCTCTGACTTCTGAAGTCTTTGCTTTCTTTCTTCTGCAGGGTTCCCCACCTCCTAGGAGAGGAACCAGATGGTGACCTCCAATTTAAACTCTCTCCCTATGTAATGTTTGGCCATGGGTCTTTGCATGCTCTCCCATCTGCTGCAGGATAAAGATTCTCTGATGATGACTGGACATGGCACAGTATAGCAGAATATCATTAGGAATCATTTTATTGGTTTTGTTTTGTTTGTCAGTCCTGTTTGCGTCTATCCTAGGTTGCTAGGCTATCCACTTTCTGGTTTCTGGTTATCCAGGCAGTGTAGGACATAATCTCCCTCTTGTGGCATGGAACTCAAGTTAAACCAAACACTGGTTGGCCAATCTCACAAATTCTGGGTCACCACTGCCCCAGCATATCTTGCAGGCAGGACAGATTGTAGGTCGAAGGTTTGGTGGCTAGGTTGGTGTCCAGGTTTCTTTTTATGTAGCTTGCAAAATGCCTTCTTGCACTAAAAGAGACTAAACTACAGATGTAGGCTCTAGGCAAGCACTAGCTTGACCTCTCTACATTCAATAGCTGTGTGGGTGTTGTCAGGGCCCTGCTGTCAGTCAGGTTTTAGAGTGACCCTCTGTTCTAGCATCAGCCTGGGCTGTTTAGGGATCTCCTCAGGACTGCCACAGCCAACAACTCAACTAGATTCCACCCAGTACCACCACTGGAAGCCTTGCCTGTCTACAAAAGATGGCCATATCATTCTTTACTAGGAATCCTCACTAGGCTCACCCTCATAGATTCTGGAATGTTTCTAATGCATTGAGTTTCCACACTATCAACCTCCCCATGCTCCCCAATTCCAGCTGTCTCTCCCAGCACTCTCTCCTTCCATCTCTTATTCCCACCTCACCCGACCCTTCCTGTTCTTGTCTCCACCCACCCCCCCAGCCTAACTGCAAAATATATTCTGCTAGATGCCTCAACATTGTACAGTAATTGCTCAGCCATCTTTTCACAAGCGACTTATCAGAACCAAGGGATCTGGTAAAGGCTAAATCAACAGGCAATTGCTTTGTGGATAAGAGGCTGTTCTTTGCTGTAGATTTTCCGCTGTAACAGGCTTCCCTTTCCTACATATTTGGGAGTTAATTCCCCAGTTCAGATAGTTTCCCACTGCCAGGCCTCTGTTTCTCCTAGGTAAGCTCAGAGATCTGCCTTCCTGCAATTATCTTTATCAGCAGGCATTTAGTCAATGCTTAGGGTCCAGGCATAGAGCATCCCATCTAAGATATTCACAGATCTCCAAGGACATAAAATTACTGCTTGCCCAAAGCTGCTGTTCTGGTTTTACCTCACTTTAGAAGATTCTTAACTCCTTATGCTCACTTTCATCTCAGTTTACCACTGATTTTAGTTCAGGGCTCTCAAGGGCAGCAGAAGGGATAATGAACTGCAACCCAGAGAAAGATCCACAACCCCCACGATCAGAACAGCTGATAGCAGCATAGCCCGGAACTGATAATTTAGAGGCCCAGGTCTCTTCTTCGCTTAGATCACTAAGTCTAACTCCAGATGTAGGCCCATAGCAACTACAGCATCTGGTGTATGTGCTAATCTGATCAAGAGTCACGGCTTCTATCTGACTATTTACATGGTAGCCTTTATGCATATGGGGAAAAAAGAAGCAGCACACTGATTTAAACAATCCATGCCCTAGTCATAATTTTACTGAAAATAACCTTTCTAACCATCTAAAAATGTAGCATAGTGTACTAACCTTCCCCTCTCAAATCCCCTGATGATTTAATTCCTTTCTTAACTCACTTTCTCCATTAAGGATTTCACCCGACCTGTACTAGCCACTCCCATGGATCTATGGGTATGTGTGAAAACCCTATCTGATTCCTATGGCCCCATAAAAATTCTGGCCCTGGAACCTGTTAGGGCTGAGAAATTGCTGGTTTTAAGGGTATATATGTCATGGAACATTCTGTAATGAGGAGGACAAGGCAGAACAACGTAGAACTAAGAACAGTGTAGAACAAGAGAGAACAAGGAAGAATATGAATACAGAGAAGAATAAAGAAACGTGAACAGACGATTCCCACTGTGAGTAGACTTCTTTACCCTCAGATTTCTAGCCCCCTTTAGCTACTCATGGCATCCTTCATTGAACCCTGTAAATATTCTATTTCTCCTTCCCAGGAAGGTTCATGCATCCCCCCTAGAGCGCTCTTCTTTACTCCACATCTCTGGGTCTGTGGCTTGTAGCTTGATTATCATTTACTTAACAGCTAACACACCTTATTTGTCTTTCTGGGTTTGGGGTACCTCACATAGGATGATATATTTCTAGTTCTGCCCATTGCCTGCGAATTTCATGATGTCATTTTTTTAACAGCTGAGTAATACTCCTTTGTACAAATGTACCACATTTTCTTTATCCTTTCTTAAGTTGAGGGACATCTAGGCTGCTTCCAGTTTCTGGTTATTCTGAACAAAAATTTCTGGTTGAGCAAGTGTGCTTGTGGTAGGATGGAATATTCTTCTGGTATGTGCCCAAGAGCTGTATAACTGTGTTTGAGGTTGATTGATTCCCAATTTTCTGAAGAACTGCCATACTGATTTTCATAGTGGCTGTACAAGTTTGCACTCACACCAGCAATGAAGGAGTGTTGGGTTGCCACTTGTGTTATTCTTTTTAGCTATTATGACAGGTGTAAAATGGAATCTCAAAGTACTTTTGATTTCCATATCCCTGATGCCTAAGGATGTTGGACATTTCTTTAAGTGTTTCCCAGCCATTTCAGATTTCTCTATTGAGAATTCAGTTTATATATGTATCACATTTTTAATTGGACTATTTGATGTTATGTATCTATTTCTTGAGTTCTTTATATATTTTGGATATTAGGCCCCCTATCAGATGTGGAGTTGGTGAAGATCTTTTCTCATTCTATAGGCTTTTATTTTGTCCTATTGATGGTGTCCTTTGCCTTACAAAATCTTTTCTGTTTCATGAGGTCATCTTAGTGCCTACAATAATGGTGTTCTGTTTAGAAAATCATCTCCTTTGTCAATGAGTTCAAGGTTACTCCCCTCTTTCTCTTCTATCAGATTCAGTGTAACTGGATTTATGTTGAGGTCCTTTAGCCACTCGTACTTGAGTTTTGTTTGGAGTTATAAAGATTGATTTATTTGCATTCTTTTATATAAAGGCATCCAGATAGAAGAGCACCATTTGATTATTTCAGCATCTATGTTCATAAGGGAAATTTTTTATTCTCCTTCTTTGTTGAATTTTTACATGATTTGAGGATCAGGGTAACTATGGACTCATAAAATGAACTGGAAAATGTTACTTCTGTTTCTATTTTGTAGAATAATTTGGGGAGTATTGAAATTAACACTTCTTTGAAAGTCTGCTAGCATTCTTCACTAAGACCATTTTGGCCTTGTTCTTGTTTTGATTTTGTTAGGGAACTTTTAATGACTGCTTCTATTTCACTAGGGTTATAGGTTTATTTAAATTGTTTAACTGTTCTTGATTTAACTTCAGTAAATGGTACCTATTGAGAAAATTTTCCATTTCTTTTAGTTCTTCCAATTTGGTGGAGTATAAATTTTTTCAAGTATGTTCTTATGATTTTCTGAATTTCCTAGGTGTTTGTTGTAATGTCCCTTGTTTTGTTTCTAATTTTATTTGTTTGGATATTCTCTCTCTGGCTTTGAGTTAATTGGATAAGAGTTGTCTATCTTGTTGATTTTTTTTTTCAAATAGCCAACTCATTGTTTCATTGATTCTTTATATTGTTCTCTTTGTTTCTGTTTTATTGATTTGAGCCCTCAGTTTGATTATTCCTTGCCATCTACTCCTCTTGAGTGTGCTTACTTCTCTTTGTTTTAGAGCTTTCAGGTGTGCTGTTAAGTTGCCAGTATGAGGTTGCTCCAATCTTTTTAAGCAGGTACTTAGGTGTAGTGACGTTTCCTCTTAGCACTACTTTTATTGTGTCCTGTAAGTCTAGGTATGTTGTGTATTTGTTTTCATTGAATTCTAGAAAGACTTTCATTTCTTTCTTTTTCATTAAGTAGGGAGTTGTCCATTCTGTGAGTTTGTAGGCTTTCTGTTGTTGATATTCAGCTATAATCCATGGTGATCTGATAGTATGCAGAGAGTTATTTTAATTTTTTTAATATCAGCCGGGCGGTGGTGGCGCACGCCTTTAATCCCAGCACTCGGAAGGCAGAGGCAGGCGGATCTTTGTGAGTTCGAGACCAGCCTGGTCTACAGAGCTAGTTCCAGGACAGGCTCCAAAGCCACAGAGAAACCCTGTCTCAAAAAACCAAAAAAAAAAAAAAATATCTATTGAGACTTGCTCTGTGCCACAGTACGTGGTCAACTTTAGAGAAAGTTCCATGAGGTGCTAAGAGAAAGGTATATTCTTTTGTATTTGCGTGAATTGTTCTGTATCTGTTAGGTTCATTTGGTTTATAATGTCTGTTAGCTCATTATTTCTGTTTATTTTTTGCATGGATGACCTGTCCCTTGGTGAGAGTGGAGTATGATGGGGGGGTTCCCACCATCATTGTATAAGGTTAAATATATAGTTTAAGCTATACTAGTGTTTTTTTTCAAAAGTGGGTGCCCTTGTATTTGGGCATTGTATTGTAGATGTTAACAATTGAAATGTCATCTTGGTGGGTTTTTCCTTTGATGAATATGTAGTGTTCTTCCCCATCCATTTTGATTAATTTTAGTCTGAAGTCTGTTTATTTAGATATTAAAATGGTTATACCAGCTTCCTTCTTTTGTTTATTTTCTTTGAATATCTTTTCCTAAACCTTTACTCTGAGATAATGCCTATCCGTGATGTTGAGACGTGTTTCTTGGGTGCAATAGAAGGATGTGTCCTGTTTTTGCATTCATTCTGTTGATCTGTGTCTTTTTTATAGAGGAATTGAGGCTATTGATGTTGAAAGATATCAGTAACTAATGATTGTTAGTTCCTGTTACTTTGTTGTTGTTGGTGGTGGTGATAATGGTGGTAGTGTGTGTTTCCCTTCTTTTGGTTTTGATGGTATGAGATTATTTAATTACTGTGTTTCAAGCATGTATTTAACCTCTTTGGTTTAAATTTTTTCTTCTAGCACTTTCTGTAGGGCTGGATTTATAGATAGATACTGTTTAAATTTGACTTCATCATGGAATATCTTATTTTCTCCATCTATGAGGACTGAAAGGTTTGCTGAGTATATTATGCTAGACTGGCAATTTTGGTTGGTCTCTTAGAGTCTACAGCACATCTGCCCAAACCCTTCTGGCTTTTAGAGTCTCCATTGAGAAGTCAGGTGTGATTAATAGGTCTGCCTTTATACATTACTTGGTCTTTTTCCTTTTCAGTTTTCTTTGTTCTGTATATTTAGTGCTTTGATTGACTCAGAAACTTTCTTTTCTGGTACAATTTATTTGATATTCTGTATGCTTCTTGTACTTTTTATAGGCATCTCCTTCCTTAGCTTAGGAAATTTTTCTATGATTTTGTTGAAAATATTTTCTGGGCCCCTGCATCAGTGTTCTTCTATTTCTGTTTTTCACAGGGTTGGTGTTTTTATAGTGTCCCAGATTTCCTGGATGACTTGTGTCAGGAATTTTTTAGATTTAAAATTTTCTTTGACTAATGTATACATTTTTTCTATCTTTTTTTCAATGAGATTCTTTCTTTCAACTCTTGTAATCTGTTGGTGAAGCTTGCCTCTGCAGTTCCTGTTTGCATTCCTAAATTTTTCATTTCCAGAATTCCCCTAGTTTGTGTTTTCTTTATTACTTCTATTTACATTTTCAGGTCTTGAACGCTTTTATTAATTTCCTTCAACTGTTTATTTTTTCTTGGCTTTCTTACAGGGATTTATTAATTTCCTCCAGTTGTTTCTTTGTGTTTTCCTGGATTTATTTAAGGAATTTATTCATTTTCTCTTTAAAGACTTCTATAACTTTCAAATAGTTGGTTTTAAGGTCTTTACTTGTCTTTCAGCTACGTTGGAATATTCCGAGCCTGCTGTGGTAGGATAGCCTGGCTCTGGTGAAGACATATTGCCTTGGCTATTATTGATTGTGTTCTTATTCTGGAGTCTAGGTAACTGGGTTTTGGGTGATTGTAGTTCTAGGTGCTGATTTCTGGATTTTTTTTTCTTTGTTGAATGCATGTTTTATTTCTTGGTTTATGTTTTGTCTCTGATTTTTCAGAGTGTGTTGTCTGTTTTACTTACCTGCTTGGCTGATGTGTTCATCAGAAATGATTGTCGGTGTTCAAGCCTTGGGGAAAGGGAGACCAGGGGAAGATGGCCTCTTGTAGCACTAGGGGCAACCCTGAGAATCAAGTCGGGGTGACCGAGAGAGTGAGGAAAGACAGTGGGCGGCCTATCTGGTCTTCTGGCATGCTTGCCCTGTGGTTGAGCAGGAAGTGTCTGTTTGAGTAGGGAGTTGGGGCAAAGTGATGAGGTGGGGAGGGAAGAGAAGGGGGATGGTCTGTGGGGTGAAGCCACAGAAGGCATAGACAGCTGTTATGAAATGGCGTGAGATGGACCTTGATGGGAAGGTCCACACCACAGTGGGGAAGGGACAAATATGTCATGCAGACTGAGCTTATGTGGAGTGTTTCATCTGGGAAAGGGAAAGGAGAGAGGAAAGAAAACGGGAGTAGGAGTGGAGAGACAGAGATTCCAGAAAGGCAGAGGGCTAGAGAGAGAGAAAGAGAGATACAGAGGGAGGTAGAGATCCAAAGAGAGAGAGAGAGACATGTGGGAGAGAGGAAGAGGAAGAGAAAGAAGAGGAAGGAGTAGGCATAGTCCCACCTTTTAAAGGGATGGGGCGCAGGGCATGTGCATGGAGACCACACAGCAGGTCAGTGTACTGACGGCCATGCACACAGGGGTGACTCACTCTGACAGGTCTCCAAGCAGTGGGGCTGGGTGTGCCTGAATGCTAACATTCCTCCCTTTTTTATTTGTTAAAAAAGCAAGGACTCAGGCGTGGTAGATTAGGGGAATGAGCATCACATTCTTGAGACTGCTTCCTGCTGATTTGTTGGCATTGAAATCTTGGGGGACCTGACAAAACTGAAGGGTTGGCCATGTCCTGGAGTATCTGCTTGTTTCACTGCGGTGTTGTATTGCAGAGTTAGGGGCATCCCTATGGATCTGGGATAACAGAGACTCACAGATTTCTATTTTAAACACTATAACAACATCTAATTTTGAGATGTTACATTTTCATTATAATTCAGTTCAAAATTCTAATTTTCACTTTGATTTATTCTTTGACCCCTGGAAAAGTTTGAAGTGTACAATTTTGATTCTAGATAGTCAAAGAGCTTTGATTTTGTACACTTCTCTTCTGATTTTCTCCAACCTCTCCTATTCAACAAAAAAGTTACTAACAAATTTTCACTAAATCAGTTGACTCTGGGTCCCTATGTAAGAATGATTATAAATGTACTTTATGGTCAGATAAACACAAAACCAGCATTTCTTGGTAATGATTCTTAACTGGAGGCGAGGGGTACCTTAGCAGGGTATGGAATGGTGGACTGTTGAAGGGCTCGGGGCAGTAGACAGCACGGTAATTATTTATAATCTGAACAGAAAATATTTTAATGAATTAGTAAATGTGTTAGAGTGGTCACAGGGCCTACTGATGGATTGCAGGCCTGTGGAAGTATGGAATCTAAGAGGTTTGCCTGATCATGTCAAAGCCTCTGGTAGGACTTTTTCATCCAACCCTCTCTATTCACCTAAGGCAGACTATAGAAGGCCTCATTTTCCCTATGCACAAGCCACACTTTACCTGCTCCAACTGCACAAATGTTTTCATGGCACAGTTAATCAGTGTTTACGCCCTCTCCCCTTGTTTTAAATTTTGAGGCAGGATGTCTCTGTGTAGTACTGGTTGTTCTATTCTTTGCATAGACCAGGCTGATCTCAGACTTACAGAGATCTACCTGCCTCTGTTTTCCAAATTAAAGGTGTGGTTTTCCAAATCAAACCAGTAGATGGTATTTTTTTTTCCATGATGCTAGTAATTTAAAGAATCAAAGTAATATGATACTCTGGGCAATCTTTCAGTATTTTTTCCTTCCCTAGGAAGTATTCCATCCTCAAGATACCACCTAGTGGTGTAACTGGACTTAGCAAATCCCATCTCCACATGGACTTCTTCATTTAGGATGAAACACCAGCAAGAACACCTATTAGGGTTTATTAGAGGTTTAGATGTTTTCTTTCTTTTTGGTTATTTATCATGTTTATTTAACTGTTTATTTTCCTTTGGCAGTTTAGAAGCGAGTTAGAATGACCCGAACTAATCTCTTGCAAAGAAGTTTATTTTCCACCAAGTACAGTGGGAATTTTGAAAATCTCACCTCATTAACTTTAGTTTAGTCTAGTACTGTCTGGGACACCACAGCATTTCTGCAACTTTCTATCGTATGCATGCTGGGAAAGCTCCTTCCCTTGGTGCTGCTGTAACATGTTTCCTAAGTGTTTCTAGGCACTGCTGGGGTTTTACATGGGCTTCCTGTGATAGATACTTATTATCCAAAGAGTAGAGGATTAATTTATCTGAGTCTGTAGATTTAAATACCTTTAGATGTCGCATGCCCCCAGACCTTAGCGTAGATGACTCTATGACAGAAGTACCACTCAGGTTGTAAAACCCACCATGTAGCCAGCACCACCTGCCAAAACAAAAGACCTAATCCATCAAAATCAGTCCATAGAGTTCCGGGAAAGCCTTTAAATGTACTAACCTTAGTTTTAGACTTCTGTAGTTCTGCTTCTGGCTAACTGTTCTTGTTAAATGAAGTGTGTCAACCCAGGATATGGTTTTTGTGCTGAAACACTCACCCTCAGAAAAGCTCAGTGCCACACTGGGATCTCAAACACCCAGTGTAGTCCTTAGCCAACTAATAAAGACTTTCTATTGCTTTAAATCCATCGCCTTGCAGTCTTCTTTGGTAGATACCGCACAACATAGTTTGACTATTTCTTTACAGTTATTCAAATTGTTTCACTTGTTAATTTTCAGTCTTTGGTTTGTTCTGAAATCATGTTAAGTTTTGCATAAATTGGTGACATAGTTTCCCTGGGAAGGCATTTTAAGTAAGGTCAGGTATACAATGGACAAACCAGAAAGTTTAGATAATAGTTGCTTTAAACATCTGTACAATTGTCAGACTTTTTATTGCCTCACTGTCTTCCTCCTCCTACCACAAAAGCACAGATGTGGCTTGTCTTAAATGATTATGTCACATTTCAGAAATTATCATTGCATTGCAAGGCTACATGGGGAGGATGAAAGCTTCAGAATTTAGTTCTCCAAATTTTAATTATGCCACTTTTGTAGATTGTATCCTCCCTTTTTTGAGGCAATCTTTTGAGTGATGATAGGACTAACCGCCTACAATTTTCCAGTTGCAGAGACTGCCTTCACCGATCCTCACTGGAAGGTGGGATGCCGTGTTTGGCTTTGGAAATGATTCGGCTGCAGAGTGCTGGGTTAATATGAAGCGACTTACCCAGACCATCATCCCTGTGACAGCCAAGATCTTATTGACTGTGAGCATGTCTGGAAAAGGGAAGTGTCCACCTCCACCTGCAACCTACAAAGTCATGCATTGATTGACATCATGATCTGACACGTGACCACACAGAGAAATGGCGTGGAAGGATTGACAAGTGCCAGTTCTAGAATTTAGTGTCTGCAGTCATCAGAAATTTTGTATCCTCTGTGAGCCTCAATTATTCTCATCTGGGGCATGGGCTAACAATATATCCTTTCTGTGAAAGGTTACATGAACAGCATGTATAGAGTACCTGGTCCACAGGGGTCTCACCTGTCACTAGAGCAGCAGCCAGAAAGGGGCATAAAAACAGATGTAAAAAAACCTCAGACCAGTTTCAAACACGAACAGGCTGTTTGACAGACAACCCGTAATGACCATCAAAGAGCCTAGGGACCAGTGACAATAGCCTATCAGAACCCACTGTGGCAGCAGTGGGATGGCTCCAGATAGAAATGGTGGCAGTAAAGATGACCAGAAGGTGGCTGCAGCAACGGGAACCTGTTTCACACTGTTGTGTGGAGAGTGCTCCACCACTGAGTACCTGCTTCTCTACCTGTGCCAACTAGGGAGCAGGCGAACTGGGACAGGGTTGCATCTCCCTATTCCCTCCAGTTTTGATAGCTCTTCCCTGATTGGGCTCATTCCATGCCTCATTTGCATACACGTACTTAGCTGAGCAGAGCCCACCTAGCTGTACATAAAATGACAAACATAGGCTTTTTGCTGCTCTCTTTCCTAAAGTCTTGCCTTCGGGCAAGTTCCTAGTTAAAGAGCAAGCTCCCTATTGCTCTTCAAGGAGGAAGACTCAAGACTTCTTGGAGACTTGTCAGAGAAAGATGCCCCGTTAACAAGATCTGCAGCTTCAGCTGCAAGAAGGACTTGCTCCAGCATGACAGCCAACAGGCACAGAAAGGCAGAGACCTTGGCAGTAAACAGGGTGGCCTGCCACCTGGCCCTGAGGTGGAGTTATGATACTTGCAGCCTTTTAGATAGGCACCCCGAAAACTGGAAATGTAAGTTTTGAAAACTTGGAAATGTAAGACCTCCAGAGTCTCCCAATTGGGTGACCTTCTGTTTCACCTTTCCTGTTGAAGTTTTCACTCTCCCGTTTAATTTGTTCTCAAGGGATGAATAAACTTTGCCCTGGATTTTCTTTCCTTATCTGCTCACTGCCATCTTGGAAAGGGGCAAGAACCCAAGATAAGAAGAATCGATCCACTGACAGAGTAGGGCGCATTAAAAAAAAAATCTCAGTTCAAATAGTTTATTAAAGTGATCCAAATCTTCTATGCTGGACCGCATCACTATCCTAATATCTCAGATAAGAATGTAAACAGGGATGCTCATTTTTATGGGTAGCTTTCGAAACCTGCTCCTTTGAGATAGCCACCCGTCAATGGCCTTGTAGGTGACTCTTCTTGAGAAGAGCCCCTGTTGCTTTGACTGGATTTTGAAGTCTTTGATGGAAGCTCTCTCATTCTCTTGTAGTGATGATATTAGTTGTCTGGCAGTAGGGATTATTTTAAGTTGTATGTAATCAAGAAGTATGTCTCTCCTGCTAAAGGAAGAACGCTTAGGGTCCTGAGACCTTTTTACTCTAATATAGACTTTGGCAAGGTCTACAGTTTACGATGCCAGCTAGTACTCTTATTCTTTTTGACTCTGTTAATAGTAAAAGAAACATAATCGTGTACAAAAATGACGAACATATTATGTCATACCACAATGCTTCTGATAGGTGTGTTCAGGGAGACTTGCCTCTTTTGGCTCTGTTCTTGTTTCTTGTAGTGGAATGATCAGTGGCTTCCTTTTTGCAACCTCCAGTAGAGAAATACACTCACTGTTGTCCTGAATTTAATCTACTAAACTTTGCATTTTGCAGAATAAGTGTTGTTGGGCCACAGAAACATATAAAAGAGTAAAACAGCAACATGTGATGGGTGCAGAACTGACTATAGTTAGGGAGAGGCTAGAAGCTGGTAGGAGAAACAGTATATGGTTAGCTCCATTATGAATGCGACCCTCACCTTTAACAGCTGAAGCATATCTCCAGCCCCATCAGCTCTGTTTAAGAAAAGCATTCTCGAGGAGAACTTAGTCAGCATTCCTGATCTGTCTACAGATGTGAATACCAAGGGGGATCTTAGATGCCATGCCACATGCTACTGAGTCACATACATGCAAAATACATTCCCACAGGCTCTTCTTTAGGCTCTTTTCTTTCTTTCTTTCTTTCTTTCTTTGTTTCTTTCTTTCTTCCTTCCTTCCTTTCTTTTTTTTTTTTTTTTTTTTGGTTTTTCAAGACAGGGTTTCTCTGTAACTTTGGAGCATGTCCTGGAACTAGCTCTTGTAGACCAGGCTGGTCTTGAACTCACACAGTTTTCTTGTAGTAGGAGTCGCTTGTTCATTTCCTGGGCACCAGGCAGCTCAGCCCCGAAATAACCACACAGAATGTATGTTCATTAAGTCACTGCTTGGCTCATTAACTCTAGTTTCTTATTGGCTAACTCTTACATTTTAATTTAACCCAACTTTATTAATCTATATATCACCATGAGGCTGTGGCTTACTGGGTGAAGTACCAGCGTCTGTCTCTAGTGGGCCTACACAACTTCTCCTGACTACACCTTCTTTCTCCCAGCATTCCATTTAGTTTTTTCCCGCCTAGCTCTGCTCTACCCTATCACAGTCCCAAAACAGTTTCTTTATTAACCAATGGTATTCACAGCAGACATAGGGGAATCCCACATCATTTTCTCATACCAGAGAGAGTATTTCAGAGCACAGATGAAAAGAGAGAGAATTCTGTGTAGACAGCACCTGTGGTAGATAAATATGTCAGGCTTCACATGTTTTCTCTGTCTCAGGACTTATGACATTCTCACAGTGATGGTGGCAGTTGCTGATGGTGGCTGCATGACAGTTTACACTGGAGTGGCTAAACCAAGGTGCCCTTCTTCCCCATTGGCTGTGAGAAGTTCAAAAAGACCTCTGCACCACTGACAAAATAACAAAATGATATATGATAAAATAATTTATGATTTCTAATGCAGAGACTCCAAAACAAATAAGTCCTCATCAGATTCTGGATCATCCTGGTTTTTGCAAATTTTCTTGATATTTGCTGACTTTCAAAAGGTTGTGTATGAAAAAAAAATCATCCTGTGTATACTAGAAAGAGTTTCCCAAGGTGACTCTGGGTACGTTTCTTGTTTCTCCACCATTACTTTCTAAATATAAGTCTTACCCTTCATCATTCCTCTGCAGTATGGCCATGGGAGCAGGGGAAGAGCTACAACACTGCCAGGGTAAGGGGAGCATCATGATGTGAGTTCCAGAACAAACAAGGAGATATACGAGAAACAGGAAACAGGCTGTTCTTTGTCTCATTGAAATAATGCATGTTGGCGGCCTAGTAATATGTGGGATACAGAAGGATTGCAAATTCAAAGCTAATGTGGACTACAAAGTAAGACTGGGGTTTTGTTTGTTTATTTACTTATTTTTAAGAATTCAGGCATGTTGAACCAAAGGAAATAATGTCCTTGGTAGGACATTGGCTCAGTTGATATTCAGATGGAGTTTTGGTGTTGGGTTGTACTAGCCAAGTTTTCCATCTGCCATAGAAGGCTTTATTTCCCCAGCTGCCAAAACTGCCCTCTGAGGCTTTTCTTCAGCCCTTATTGAGATGTTACTCCACTGTAGACGACTGCGTAATCTAAGGTGCTTCCCATCTTGGCGACCCATATCCAATTCAGAAATGTAAGACCGTCTTCCTCTTGGGGACAAACAACCATCCACTCTCAGGGCTTCCCGAACACCAGGTTTTATCTTGACTTACCACTGTCCAAGTTCTCCTAGGTAATTTTTTCCTTCCTTCCTCTGCCAAAGTAACCGTCCTGACAACAGCCCAAGTAAAATCTCCCCTCAAAAATCCCAAACCTGTTCTGCACCAGTGACTCTGACCTCCCATATTTCCTGAAGGTCCTTTAGGCAAATGCACTCATATTTGATTAAAACATCACACAATTTTCCTGAAAGGGGAATTTAGTGAATTATAGATTGGGAACCATATTTTGTGAAGATTGTACTTAGTTCAAGCCAAGATATAGAGATGGATTCACCAGCCCTTTATTGGCTTGCCATTTTCTGTTGAACAGAATTATTAAAAGCATGATTTTGGGGGTGGGTCTTATTATGAGGAAAGTTGCAAAAATAAGGTTGAAAGATCAGTCATCATCTAATTTAACACTATTTAATATTAATGCTTAAAATTATGCAAAGCACAAGTTACAGTTTGCTTTTTCATCAGTTCAGCAAGGACTTGTGGAATGCCTATTGCACTGCGGTATTTAGAAGCTTGCCTTCTCATCTTGTAAGGGGACGGCATGCATGCCTATTGTAAAGCTAGTGACTGGATAATAAGACAGAAAACTGCAGCCGGGGAGAAGGCAGGGGTGTGAGCGGTGGTGACAGGTACAGGTTTCGGATGGTGTGACAGAGGAGCACTGAAGACAGTGAGTAGAGGCTGCTGGTGAGCCCCACAGGGGAAGAGGAAAGTACGTTGGGAGACTTGGCTGAGTTGAAGTATTTGGTTTACCTAGACAGTCTAGCACGTCAGTCATGAGGGTGGTAGTTTGTGAGGGGACTTGAGCTCTCTTCAGGAACAGTACCTGGCTGTGAAAGGTTTCTGAGACCACTCTCTGAGAACACAGAGCTGATGTCAGGAGGAGTCTAGACAGAAGGTTGGTGATATAGCCTGTGCAAGCCGTGTACACGTTGTGGCTCATTTAGCATGCCTCTTCATTTATCCATGGACCAGACTTCAGGAAAACCCGAACAGGAATTGAAAAATGTAATTTCGGCCTCTTGAAAAATTTTATTTTACATTTTATTTGTCACTCCCCATGTGTGTGTGTGGGGGGGGGGTCAGATGACAACTTTTGGAAGTTGTATTTTTCTTCCATGATTTTTTTCTGAGGGATTGAACTCTTGCCCTCAGGCTTGGCAGCAATCACCTTTATTTGCTGCGTTTCTCCCCTTCCACAGCTTCTTAAAAAAACTTTTCTCTTTCTCTCTGTCTCTCTGTCTCTCTGTCTCTCTGTCTCTCTCTCTCTCTCTCTGTGTGTGTGTATGTGTGTGTGTGTGTGTGTCAGAGAGAGAGAGAGAGAGAGAGAGAGAGTTGCATGTATGTGTGCATGTTGTGTGTGTATATGTGTGTTGGCAAATTCACGTCATAGTACCAATGTGGAGTTCACAGGATGACTTTGACAGCCAATTCGCTTCTTTCCTTTACCTACTAAGCTGTCTCTTTAGTTTAAATTCCAGACTCTCACTTTCATGTTGGGCATAGTCTTTAAACTATATCCTTAGTTTAAATAATCGCTTAATAATGAAGATGATTTTAAGGAGAATGAACTTGAGGTTCAGTGTGGACCTGACCCATTGTGGCAGGCCACCCCTTTCCAGCGATCTGGGTGGCCTATGTGCAGCATAGGGTCAGAAGGACGAGTCTATCCAAGATCAAACTCAGGATTTCTGTGCCTCAGCCTCTGGCAATGGTTACAGTTTACTGCTTTTACCAAAGCAAAAGTAATTTGGTGCTTTCTAAATTTCCAAGGAACTCTTTAAAAGAAAATTTCTCAGCAGAACTGAGTCTGAAGCTTTGTCTGGGTCTCTCTTTCTGTCTATGCTGAGTCTTCCTCACTTTGTAAGGCTTTTTCTGGATCTTGTCTACAGAGGCCAGGAGGAAATAAATCTGTTCAGTGGTGTACTGTTGACACTGGAAGCTTCTTGTCTACCCACGACCCCCCTTGTGTACTCTGTAATGTGATTTCAGGATAACAGTTATTACATTTTCCAAAAGTTGGTAAAATGTCCCATAGTAATTATTTTTTGTGTGTATTCATGAATCAGTGTTTAAACACACTTTTAATTTGTTTTGTTATAATTAAAAATTCAACAGAAGGTTTGCTGAGTTCTCTTTTAATCAAGAAAACAAAATACACATTAAAAATTAAACAAAATCACAAAGAAGCAAAAGTAATAATCCAGGCTGCAGAAGCCTGATCATCTTGGAGATCCTTCCAGGGAAAGGAGGCTACGAGGAGGGCCAGGGTGTGTAGCAAGACAAGAGGAAGACCTCTCTGATGGCAGAAAAGACGAGGAAGGAAGGATGTCTAAAACCATTTCAGCAAGAGATTGGTGTTAAAGCAGTACACTTTACAAATGTTAAAAAATATGATTATTAACAATAAATATGGTAACCTGAAGAGATGCTGCAGCTGTTAAGAGTTGTGGACCCTCTTGCACAGGACCTGAGTTCAGCTCTAAGCACCCTCGTTGGGTAGGTTACAACTTTCTCTAACCCCAGCTCTAAAGGATCTGATGCGCTCTTCTGGCCCCCGTGGGCACCTGTGTGCATGTGTGCAAACACACACTGACACGTTTGTACACACCTTGTGTTACTTTGTTTCCCTCAACTTGACATAGGCTAGAGACAGTTGAGGGATTCCTCCATTACAGTAGCCTGGAGGGTGTGTCTGTGCAACATTTTATCAAATAACGATGGAGATGAGAGGGTCCGGTCTACTGCGGACAGTGCCACCCCTGGGCAGGTGGTCCTGGCTTATACAGGAAAGCAGGTAAGTGAGCCATGGCGAGCAATCCACTGAGTAGAACTCCTCCTGAGCTCCTGCCCTAACTTCACCATAAAGTATAAGATGAAACAAAGCTTTTCATTCCCAAGTTGCTTTTAATTATGGTGCAGCAGAAACCAAACTAGAGAACACATAAGTCAAAAAAAAATGTAAATCTCATGGCTATTCTGTTAATCAAAAGTAAACATTTATCAAAGGCTTCACTTATCTCATTTGCTAATGAGTGTAAGGTCAGATGTGGGTACTCTCTGGAATATTTGGAAATATTTGGAAAGCTGGATACTTTCAGCAATTTAATTGAGGCAAGTTGAGATGTAGGTGTTGGTCTACACAGAACACTAAATGTGTCCTGCCAAGCAATGAGGCGTCACCATTATGGTAACCCTTTGTTAGGATTCAAGCCTGGATCAAATGACTGAGGTACTGTGGTAGTTTGAATACAACTGGCCCTTGTAAACTCATAGAAAGTGGCACTATTTGGAGGTGTGGCTTTATTGGAGTAGGTGTGGTCTTGTTGGAGGAAGTGTGTCACTGTGGGCGTGGGCTTTGAGGTCTGATATGCCCAGTGTGACAGTCCTTTTTAAGTTGCCTTCTGATCCAGATGCAACCATGTCTGCCTGCACACCACCATGCTCCCCACCAGATGATAATGGACTGAACCTCTGAAATTGTAAACCACAACCTCAATTAAATGTTTTTCTTTATAAGTGTTGCCATGGTCATGGTGTCTCCTCACAGCAATAGAAACCCCAACGAAGGCAGAAGTTGGTACCAGAGACTTGGATATTGCTGTGAAAGGCCTGACTATGCTTTTGTTTGAAGGAACTTGCACATTTTTGGGTTAGGAAAACAGTTAAACACTTTAAACACTGTTTAAAGGGCCACACTAGTTGAAGCATTGAAGACAGTGGTGCTGAGTGTGATCTCATGACCTGTAGGGTCTTCGTTCAAGAAGTTACAGGAGAGAAGAACATTAATACGTGGCCTAGAGTTCATTCTTCTGGTGTTTTAATGAAGAATGTGGCTGCTTTTTGCCCTTGTCTGTTGAGTCGTCCTGAGGCTGAAGTAAAGAGTTTTGGATTAATTATCTTGGCAGAGGAAATCCCAAAACAGTGTAGACTATCGTGTGGTTATTAGTGTTAACTGTGATGAAATTTTACATTGAAAAAAGAGGAAGCTGAACAAATAAAAGTACAAAATGTACAGATTGAGAAAAAGGGCAACAGGAAGTAGAATAGAGGAAAATCAAGTTCAAGGAGATAGACAAATTAAGAAATGGAATAAAAAATTGCGACCTCGCCGGGCAGTGGTGGCACATGCCTTTAATCCCAACACTCAGGAGGCAGAGGCAAGTGAGTTCGAGGACACCCTGGTCTACAGGAGCTAGTTCCAGGATAGGCTCTAAAGCAACACAGAGAAACCTTGTCACAAACAAACAAACAAACAAAAAAAAAGTGGTGACCTCAGGGCATGATCCTGCCCAACTAAGTTCCCAACTTGTAAAAAGGAATTTAAAAAAGTTTAGATCTGGGTGTGGTGATGCACACCTTTAAACCCAGCAGTTGGAAGGCAGAGGCAGGCAGATCTCTGCCTTTGAGGCCATCTTGGTCTGCAGAGAAAGTTTCAGGTCAACCATGCTTAGGCAGTGAAGGACAGAAAGTTGGTGAAAATGTAATTGAACAAGGGGGCCATGTTCTAGCCCCAGAAAGCAGCAGAACATGGCAGCTTCAGCCACGCGGTTCTGGAGTTAAAGATAAAAGAAAGGATCTATGGAATTTATTGGTTTCTGAGGTTAAGCAAAGTCACTGAGGCCAGACGTGTGTCAGGGGTGTCCCTGAATAGAGGCCCGTAGAGAGGCCACTGCATGAAGCTGTGAAGTTGAAGGCAGGATTGCCTTGGAGACCCCAAGATGTTAGAGATACCAGAGTCGTGCAATACCTGCCTAGGAGAGCTGCTAACAGGGAGTAGAACCAGCCCCAGAGACACTGGGAAGACGCGGACTTCCACACTGTGAGTAGACTTTTATTGACGGTAGAATGGTTGAAGGATTTTGTTTACTTAACTGAAGTGGACAGAGCCCAAAACGAAAGCAGAGAAGATGTTTTTTGATCTTCGAGTACTTGGTTAATGAATTTACAGAGTGGAGAGGAAGTCCCTGATGATTTATTTAGAAGAGGGTTTGGGGAAGGAATATTTTAGAAAGAAATTTATTAGGCTAAGTTGTAAAAGAATCAGGAGACCTTCTAGAGCAATCTTTCAAAATTAAGGATTAAGGCTAAATGTCAAGGATGGAAAGACATACAGGAGAGGCTAATTGGAGGAGCCTACTGAAAATACCAGAGAGATTAATGGGAGTGAGTCACCGCTCAGCAGCAGAAGCCAAGGATCAGCGATTAACACCCAGTTGTCAGACCCCTAAGGCCAAATAGAAACAAGGTTTGGTTCTGTGGTGAGTGAAGAGAATAGGCTGTACGACTGTGCCCAAGTCACCTGTGCTCTGCCTGTTCCTTATGCCAGGGGCTCAGTGAGGTCACCTTGGAGCTCAGGAGGGTGACAAATGAGGCACTGGATGGGTGAACAGGGTTCAGAATCCAGGTTTTCTGCTTCTGCACATGGTTCTCTCTAGCTGGCTTGTTGGCTGCGACAGATTCTGTCATCCCTACTATTTTGCCACTTCCCTGTAGGGCTTCTGTGCATCTATACCCAGCATTACCACCTGCTTCCCAGTGTAGATTTCCTTGACCTTTGACCCTGGCCTTGGCTATGTTACTTTCTTTGCAGTATAACTGTCCTGGCATGTTTGATTTTGTCTTCTATCTCCATAAGACAAGATACCCCAGTTTGTCCGCTAGCCTGGTCCCCAGAACGATGCGCTATTCACACCAGGGTTTCCCCACCACCAGCAATTAGTTGGCTGTTTGGAGCTGTGGCAGTACTAGTATTTGCTAATTTTCGCAGTTACGGAGTCTCCAGAGTGGACAGCACATTGATAAAAAGAAGTTTCTCGATGAAGTGTATTTGGCAGGCTTTCATCTTGGATGACTGTGCGATCATTGCCAAGTGAAAATAGTAGATTCAGATTGGTGGGGAACCCCGAGAAATCAGTGAGGCAAACCTGGCTCATTGGTCAAAAGGGCAGAGAAGGAAGTTCGTGTAAATAGTACACCTTGCGGAGATTAACTATCTTTATCAAAAGCGCAAGCCGAGAGCCATGCTGCGAGAGCATTATTACAGGTGGGGAGGTCTCATCACATTCCAATTTCCTGGGTCTACCATCACCCAGGGCTGGAGAGACTGTGTGTAAGCCACCCCGGATGTGCTGCTAACCATTTCAGAGCAGGTGAAGCCGTACACCTTCTTCCTGGTCAACACAGATGGTCAGAGATGGTGCTATGGCACAGTGAGGAGACACCAGCTGTCCCTTCTAAGCCCCGTGTCTCAAACAAACTGTGCTTGCTTTCTCTCGGGAGATGCCAGGCTCCATGGGTCTTGTGTGCACATGGTTATGGAATAATTTCCTGTCATGGTCACCCAGGCGTACCTGTGTCTTCCCATGCTCTTATCGGTGCTATAGCTTATGTCTATTAACAAACATGGAAGGAGCCCAAAGAGGGTCTTATTCAAGGGGCTTCAGCTGTCTTCTTTTTATTTATTCTTTACTTTATGCTGATTGGTAGTTTACTCACATGTATTGTCTGTGCACTAAATGTGTTCATTACCCTTTTAGGCCAGCAGAGTGCAACAGATTCCCTGGAACTGGAGCTACAGGAGGTTTGAGCTGCCGTGTAGATGCTCAGATCAAACCGAGCTTCTCTGCAGGTGCAGCCAGTGCTCTTAACCACTGAGTCATCTCCATCCCCTCAGTTGTCTTCTTGATGGCTATCCCTTGTTTATAGCTGTAACCAAGTCCCCCACAAGAAGTATACGGAAGTCCATATGCTTATATTTGTATGCAGTTGCTATTAAACTATTATTTCTTTGCTTTAGGTATATGACATAGGAAATGTTTTATTTAAATTCAGAATATAGTATTAATTTGAAATTAACAGCTAATTACTGTATTTATTGAGGGCTGCAATCCCATTTTCATTTGTT
Organism: Dicrostonyx torquatus; assembly: GCA_028555095.1. NCBI lineage: Eukaryota > Metazoa > Chordata > Mammalia > Rodentia > Cricetidae > Dicrostonyx > Dicrostonyx torquatus. The sequence goes on from JAQHUG010000123.1 coordinate 4,178,595, forward strand.
AATGTGTGCCATTCAACATATAAATTTCTCAGCTCCATTTCACAGAGATAACAACAGATCTTTGGACATGCCATGAAATGGGTGAATGAGGTAGGGGAGAAAATTCCAGGTTGAGCAAACACAGATAGCTATTGCAAAATATAGATTAGAGTGTCACATGGCCACTTAACATAGCTGGTAGCAATGAAGCCATCTGTGGGTTGTATGCATTAGAAAGGCATGCCCGTGTGACGTGTCAGAGATATGTACCCGATGTAATTGACACACACTAGGGACACAGCCACACCTGTGGAGCATCAGACACTATATTGCTTTGGCCACCCTGAAACGCTATACGAAAGTAAGAAATGGTCCACATTTTCACTGGCTCAAGAAGTCATTTACATATATCCAAGAGACAACAATTCTTCTTTATATGCCTACTCTTGGCAACCCATAGATTGAGTTACACTTTTTTTTTTTAAATCAAAATTGGGATACTTGTTTGGATGTAAGATTCAGCATCTGTTGTGTGAACAAGAGAGATTGTTTACAATGGAAATAGAGATTGGACTTGGCTGTTGTTCGTTCCTCTGACACAGGAGCAATCTAGGGTATTGTTGTAACTGTGTATCATCTATAGGAACATCTTCCTGACTGTGAACATGAAAACATAAAGGTTTAGCTCCTGAAAGCACACATTTCCTTTAAGACTTGTCAGTAAGTCAGACTGGTCTATTCATCAAGAAAATAAATATGTTTTCTCTACCTATGCAAACTTTTGTGTATCAAGCCGAGGCAAATTTCATCAATCCTGAGAGCTTCCTGATGGCCCTCAGGCTTATTGAAGACTGTTTATTCACAGTGCTTTTCCTGATTTTTTTAAAAATAGATTTATTCTACAATTTTATTCCTGTTATGTGTTTGTTGCACATGTGTGTGGTGCAGTGGCTGGAGACACCAGGAGAAGACAAAGGTCCCCTGAAACTGGAGCCACAGGTGGTTGTGAGCTGCCACGTGGGGGTGCCGGGAACTGAACTCTGGAAGAGCATCATGTGCTCTTAACTCTGAGCCATCTCTCCAGTCACTACAGTCCTTGCTCTCTACCCCAAACTTGTCACTGCCATATCCCTCTAAATCCCAGGCACAAAATGACACTTGGCCTGTATTTTTTGCATGATAACTTTTGTAGGATGGGCCCATCATTTTGAAGATTGCTCACTGTGGAGAAATGATGGGGCTTCATGTGAATGGTTCTGGAACTCTCTGCTTGGAATGAAGACTTTTGAATGCGCTATAAGCCCTATGTGGTTGAAGCTCAGATAGGAGGCTGTTTCTTGTTGTAAAGTTTTCCTTTACACTGGGTGAAAATATTTCCCTGTGATTAGGTGAATAAAGACCTGAGCAGAATTTTGGGGGCAAGAGAGAATGCTGGGAAGAAGGCTGGAGAAGCCAGTCAGACACAGAATGAGTCAGGCACACAAAATGGGATAGAGGTAACAGTCACATGATAGAATGTAGAATAAAATAGTAATAAAACTATGGGTTAATCTAAGAGAGTAAGTTAGAAACAAGCATAAGCTATTGGCTAAGATTTCATAATTAATAAGAAGTCTCTTTGAGAAGTTATTTGGGAATTGGCTGGTGGGACAGAAAAAGTCCAACTACAGTTTCTTCCCAACAGGCTTGCTCACAGGGAACACATACCAGCGAGCCTCTTGGTGTTCTCACAGTGAAGAGGTTCTGCAGAACAGAACGTTTGGGAACATCCATTGGAGGACACTAGAACACACACACAGGGGAGGATGCAGCCCTGTGTGAACAGCTGGGAGTATGGCCGTGGCCCCGTAATCGGGCAAGGCGCTCCCAAATCAAATCTAATCACACCATAAAAACGCAGCTACGTACCCACACTGTCATGGAAAACAAGGCCACTCTTGGCTGCCCCTTGTCTTCTGAAGCTGAAACTTTAGAATGTGAAAGAAGCGTTTCTCAGAGGTGAGCAGATTAATTATTTTAATCACTTGTGTGTTTACTTAGGAATTTTCTTGGGAGTCCTGCCTAATCATCACTGATGATGAAGAGGAAATCTTTGCAGACTTTTGAGTCAGATTCCTAATGATCCTTCTGAAATTGGAGAAGTGTATGTGGCTCATAGGAAGGAAAAAAATCAAAAAACCCCCAAACCTCATGAGTACTCTTTGCTGTGGAAGGAGGTAATTCAGTCAAGTTGACTTAAACGAAAGCTCCAATGAAAGAATACCCTAAAATTCCCCCTGAAGCACGCAAACCAAGCGCAGCATCAAATGCTCACACATTCGGATAACCCTTTCCAGTCTGAAATTACAGTTATTTATGGGGTGAAAATGTCATGTAGATAGTCAGACGTCTTGATTTTCAGTGTATAGGGAAATGAGGCTACTGTTATTCTTGTCTTCATTCTGAGAGTCCTCCAGTGCAACCAGACGTCCAGGTACACGAGACAGAACCAACGGATGCCAACCAGAGAAGCAGTTCCTTCAGCATGCCTGTTTAACCAGACAAGGGTCGCAAAGCCTCAAAGGGAAGCTAATTACGGCAGGAAGGGCTGCGTGGGATGGCTTTCAAGTTTATGCATGGGTGGGAGTTTGAGAGGTGAGGGGATGGGGGCGCTCTGGGCTCTATACATAAGGGAAGAAGGTAAAACCCCCAGGAGTGGCTGCTTCCTGGAAACTGCCCTTATGTCCATAACTGGAAATAGAAAGGACGGGGTGGGAGATTTTTCTTGCATAAAGACACTGTCAATGTAAATCCAACTCTTCTCTTTCAGCAATGTCTACTAGGCCGAGAAAGGCCTGGTCCGTGTCAGTGAGGTCACAGGGTGAATCAGGCAGCTGGATGCTTGTAG
>JAQHUG010000123.1:4192057-4246431 GCA_028555095.1 Dicrostonyx torquatus
ATCATTAACAACTTCTGCCAACTTTCAACTTATGTTATGATATGTACAGTTTTCAGATTGTTTAATTTGATGAGAGTTCTATGAAGTTCCTTTCATATTGAAATATTTGGAAGAATTTCATTTTTATTGTTATCACTTGTTTGATGCATATTTTATTTATCCATCTTCTTTTGACATATACCATTGTGATATGAAAAACTGCAAATATTCTTTTAGCTGCAATCCTGCCTGTGTTTTATGTATCTCTCTCCCTCTGTGTGTGTGTGTGTGTGTGTGTGATCTGATGTACATGGGTTAACTTATGACTGCAGGTAACCATGTTTCACATGTGTTAATTTGGAGGCACTGTAACCAACATGTCCAGTTGCTATGGAGGTAAGGGCCCCCAGAAAAGAGCACAGACTCAATACCAATTATAGTTAGCCATGCTTGTTATATGTTCTAGCAGGGCCACAGTCTCTGAGACAAATCAGAGACATACCATACAAAGATGGCTCAAGGAAAGCTTTTAAGGGGAAAACCACAATTGCTCCACCCCTGTGGCGTTTACAGCTATCTGAGGGACTGCTTCACTCTTCCAGCTCTGTGAAGGACTGACTGCCTCATCCCCCTTGCCCTCAGCAATAAGTGAGCTTACAGAAGCCAGAGCAATCATTTGCGCAGGCTAAGAAGGGGCAAGAGGTTAGGATATTCAGGAATTTAGGTCAGAGGTCAATGGCTACTAAAGTTGGCGCCTGGTATAAAATGTAGTTTCCTTAGTTACCACAATCTGCACCGGCTCCAGATCATATAAGTCAAGTCACTGATTCATGCTGAGGTGCGGGTTGGTACCCAGTCAGTAGGGCTAATGTTTTAACAGGGTTGATTCTTCTTCTAATCATTTAAAACACAATACTTGTTAGCAGCCAATTTAAAATGCAAGGGCTGATCCTAACACCAAAGGGCCATGAAAGAGTAGGCCCAGCTAAGGCAGTCAATGGGTGATAAGCCATGGAAACCAAGAAAAAAGGGACTGATACCAATTAGAGGCTTCAGCACACACCTTTCTTCTTGCATCTAAGTTTATCTGGACCATGTTTAATGTTTCTTGGATCCGCTCATCTAAAGGCAAACGCGACTGGCCAGAAGGAAGGTGAAAATGGAGAGTAATGCGGAGTTCACAGCGCCCTCTACAGGTGTCATTCATCTCAGTACATGTTGGCATAAATTTAGCATATTTTCACCAAAGACAGCACAAAGACCCCTTTCCTTTAGGAGTAAAAAGTCTAGTCCCTGGTGGTTCTGTAAAAACATTTCTGTGAGGGATCCACTTGTTTCCTGAACTGTCCTATGGAATCTTTGAGGTGTTGTATATCCTGGTCTAATCTATTGTTTAGTTTTGTAATTCTGACCTTGAGTAATAAAAGCTGATGGTCCCAAGGCAGTGGCACCTGTGATCCTTGCTGTCACGAGGAGGGGTGTAACTATAGCCCAGATGGTTTTTCTTTTTTCTTTTCTTTCTAACAAGGCTCTGGACCTCATAGTGAGAGTGTCCTCAATATGCAGGCAATTTTCTTCTGCCATTCCCTCCAACATATGCGTCTCCTTGGGGAAGCATATAACCTAGAATACCTTCCCATGTAAAATGTTCATTGTTACACTTCTAGCAAAGCCAAATGTACAGGCTCACCATGCCCCTAACGGAGCCAGAAAGGTACATTCTAACATATTTAGATTTGCTGATGTAGATGTGAGTACTACAGGATTGGCCCAAAGGAAGCTGAGTAATTATATATGGTAGCGATTAAACAGTTACCTGCTCCACGGAGGTCCCCTAGGGCAAGCTTAATTCCTTCCAGTTCACAAACATCCTGGTGGTATAGTAGTTAGGGTGATGGAGAGATTGACCCTATCCTGATAGATAAAAAAGGCCAAGGTCTAGGTGAAGCCATCAGTCATTCCCCAGGTTGGGGAGGGTATGGGGCAGCAAGTTATATAGGAACTTTAACGTCTCGAGCTCAGGGACATCATTGTGAGATTAAATTGCTTTATGCCCTTCCTGGATTAGGGCTGAGGTCGAGTCTATTGTCTTAGACACCTTGGTTTAGAATGAGGGTCAATTTATTACCATGGGCAGAGAAGTCCAAGGAGAGAGGATGGAGAGGGGAGACACTTAAATCTTTGACTAAGGCAGCCAGCTTTTTCCTAGGCTTCAGGGCTAGCTTGGTGGGGTAGCATCTTTGTATAGAGAATTCTACAGTCCATTCATAGTCATGCCTTTTAATGTTAAACTAGAGACCCCAGGTTCGAGCCTTAAGCCAGGACAGTGGGATCAATTCATACCAAGTCATGACCCTTAGAGCAGAGGGGCGACATTTCCTGCAGGTACATCCCGGGGGAGGACTTCCCTCCAGAAGAAAGATGTGGAGATCTAGACATCCTGTATGTCTTGGATAATCTCAGTCTTATGGTTTTGGTCTGAGCAATGATAATTCTTTTTTATTTTCTTGTGATGGCAATGTGCTGGTCCAACTGCCAGACCTACAGAGAAGGAGGCTTCATTTAGCATAATTTTATTACATGCTATAAATCTGCCATCTCTATATATTATGCTACAATTTGGAATTGATGATTTCTGACTTGAACATGAAAGCCTCAAAAAGGTCCTATAGGTCAAATGTAAACATAGGCTGGAACACAATATTTTTTTGGGCGGTAACTATCATTTTTCTATTAACTAGTGCTGTATCAAAGGAGTATGGCTGCCAACTCCAAACCTTAACATTTTTAGCTCATAAGTATAAGAAATACCTGTTAAGGTTCCCAATGTAAATCTCAGCCTAAGACTGAGGTACAGATGAATGACACCTGTAGAGGGTGCTGTGAACTCTGCTTTACTCTCCATTTTCACCTTCCTTCTGGCCAGTCGCGTTTGCCTTTAGATGAGTGGATCCAAGCCAGAGTCCCTGATATGTTGATAGCTGTGGGTGGTGTTAAGATCTTGCTTCTTCCAGGAAGGTTCCAGGGCTCTGATGGGCGGGTGAGCCACCCATGCCAAGTCCCTGGGTTGGAACCTGTGAACTGGTTCAGTCAAGAGTGGTGCTGGTAGATGACTCTGGACTTGGGTTGTCGGCTGCAATGCCTGCAAGGATTGGAGAAAGGAATAATTAAACATTTCAATGGTCTGTGTCCTTCCCTTTGCAGGAGTAGGTGGAGGTGGCTTACCAAACATTTCAAATGGTGTTAGCTTGTCCCTGTAGGGGAAATACCTGATCCTAAAGAGAAGGGTAGGGAGCAACTGTTCCCAATTGTCTGCTCACTCCCCCATTAATTCTTCTAATTTTGCTGATCTCTGATGGATTTGCTGGAGAAGGAATAGCCCTAAGGCTTCTGGTAGGATGGGGCATCCATCTGGAAGAACCCACCAGTCTCCTGTCTTATTAAACCCCTGCTTCATGGCCTAGTTTTCTTCCTTACCGATGTATGTAGGATGCTCTAGCACAGTGGCTCTCATTCTGTGGGTTGAGATCCTTTGGGGGTCCAACGACCCTTTCACAGGATTGCCTAAGACCATTGGCAAACACATATATTTACATTATGATTCATAACAGTAGCAAAACTGCAATTATGAAGTGGCAATAGAAACAATTTTGTTGGGGGTCACCACAGCATGAGAAATTGTATTAAAGGGCTGCAGTACTAGGAAGATTGAGAACCATTGTCCTGACAGTACTGGCTCAGGCAGGAAGGTGAGGGTTGAGGAAGTCTAACATTTCCACTGGCCTGATTGACTCTGTGGTTGGTCTATTTGCCATTACATCAGCAGATTTGTTCGACTGAGTCCCCTTTATTGTGACCTAGGAAATAGATAGCAGCAAGCTTCAGTGGCAACCAAATAACTCCCAGGAGAGCAGAGATTCCCTCTTTGTTTTTGATCTCTTTTCCTGGAGAGATCATCAGGCCCCATTTCTGGTACAAGGTACCACGGACACATGCAGTGGCAAAAGGCATAGCAGCTATAGATGTTGACAACGTGGCTATTTCCCCATCTTAGTGCCGGAGTCAAGGCTATTGTTCTGCCTTTTGGATTGGTGTTCCTTGAGGCAGAGATTGGGTCCAGGTTACCTCAGTAAATGTCATCACAGCTACTCCTGCATATGTGAATCTATCTTGTACGTAACTGCTTCCATCAGTGAATAGGGTCACATCTGCCTTCCTGTGTGTGTGTGTGTGGTCTAGGAGGTCTGGTCATCCATACTGCAGAGGTTGATGACCTGGGCACAGTCATGCAATGGTTATTCTTCAGGGTCAGGCAGGAAGGAGGCTAAGTTTAATGCTGCAGAAGGTCAGAATCTGATCCTGCCTGCATCTGAAAGGTGAGCCTGATAATGGGTGAGGCATGCGTTTGACAGCCAGTACCAGAGGCTCCCCGAAAGATCATCCCAATGGAGAGGGGAGTCTATCAGTTTCCCTTAACAATAATGCAGTGACAGCAATGGCCTGGATGTGAGCTGGCCATCAGCTGCAATTTATAAATAAATGTCTAGGCATTGTTCAGGGTCCCAAATTTCAAGTCAGTACATTATTTCTACCCCACGCTTCTCATCCACAAACTTGTGGAAAGGTTTAGCAATGTCAGGTAGCCTTCATGCTGGGGTGACATCAGGCACCTTGAAATTTCAGAATGCCCACCTGCTCAGGGGATCATTCCCTCCTAGGTTCTGGTATGACGGTTTTGCAGTTTTTTCAATGAAATCTGTAGTGTCCAGCCATACCCAGGAATTCTCTCACCCACTGTTTATCCTGTGGACCAGGGATATTCAAGATATCTTGGATCTTGGTTGGGAACAGGGTGCTCTTGGCATCCACTAAGGAAAACCCTCAGGTAAATTAGCTTATTGGAACCCAATTGGAACTTTTTAGCAGACACACCACACTAGCCCAATTGCTGTAGGAGCATTTCAATTGGTTTCTCTTTGTCTTTCTTGTACTCTTTGAGGGTATATGCAGCAAGGAAGAGAGCATCCACCTACTGCAAGAGGGCAATGCTTGGGTGCTCTTGGATCCTCAAGCAGGTCCTCATGAAGAGCGTCATCAAACAGAGCAGGGGAGTTCTTAAACTGTGGTAGTTGAGGTTAGGTCAATTGGCAGGGCTGTCCATTCAAAGGCAAATAGAACTTGGCTCACAATTGCCCGAGGTTGAGAGAAAAAGGCATCTTTCAGTTCTATAAGGGTGTGTGAGGTTCTTTCCGGATCCAATAGACTGAGCAAAGTTTTAGAGTTTGGTGTAGTCTGGTGGATAATTTCTACTCTTGCTTACTTCCCTTAAGTCCCAAATAAGATGATAGTCTTTTGTGTATGACTTAATGACAAGGAGTAGTGGAGTATCCCAAGGTGACAGGCAGGGTACCAAAACTCCTGTATCTCTAAGACAGCTATGTGCTTTCAAATGTCTGCCTTAGCTTCTCTCGAGATTGGGCACTGCAGTACCCTTATAGGGGAGGATGCTCTTGAGAGCTGTACAATAATTGGCAGCAGATGTGAGGTCAGCCTGGGAGAACTGGTCTCTGCCTGCACTCCAGGGAACTTCATCATTTTGTTAGGAGAGGGTCATCCACTCCCAGTTCCCCATTATTCTGTCCTGTCATTTTATATTCTTCCGATAAGGAGCAAGTCACCAGGATTGATCAGTATGGCTGCTTCTAACAATAAGGGGATATGTACAAGAAAATCAGGGGATATGCATGGCAAGAAAAGAATCAGTACCTTGGACAAATTCTTGATTTTGAATTCTTGAAAAGTCATAGTACCTTGGACAAAGTTCACTTCTTGGGTGGTGGTCCGAGTGTAGGTTCCCTGTGATCCCTTAGATGGTGGTTGTTCTCTAGTGGGGGGCCCAAGGGTTGGGTCAGTACCAAGTGGGCTGTACCAGTATCTGCCAGGAACTGGAGAGTTTAGCCCACTGACTTTTCCAGTGACCATGGACTCCTAAGGGCTCACAGCAGTTACACTGTTCTAAGGAGCGGGCAAAGGGTCGATTTTCAGGAGTTTAGGTCAGAGACCAATGACTACTAAAATGGGTGCCTGGTACAAAATGGAGTTTCTTCAGTCATCACACAACTTGGGTATGTCTGGAGAGAGTCCGTGCCATCCAGGATAACTGGTCTGTGTAACAGACCTCTAACATGCCTCCAGCAGGCCTCTAACATGTCTCTTCACCCAGCAGCCATCAGCACATATGTTGCTGATAGCTATTTTTAAATTCTCACAGATTGGTTATCTTGGCACAAAGCAGTGACATACAAACTCACCAAGTATTTGTTCACTTGAAAAGTCAATCACCAAGGGTTCATTTGGGTACCAGCAGCCCAGAATGGGGTTATATGCTTTGAAAGGCATGGCCATACTCAGCAGGAGTTTGTTGTCCAGGTAATGCCTCTAAAATGGGGATCGAGAAACCAAGTTATGGCTCATGACCAGATTAAGAAGTAGCATATCTGCAAATATCAGTGTGTTTTGGGTATGAGAAGTCATTATTTTTTAAATCAATCTTCTAGCATTTTGTTTGTGCAAATTATAGATATGTATTATATGTATGTATAACCAAGTAAAAGATTTTTACATTGAGCTAGACGTCAAAACACTTTGACAAATACCAACTGTGAAATCCACCAAGGGCAAGCTGCTCAGAGCCGTGGCTTAATTCGCAGGCTGTCATTACATGGTGTTGTAAACTGGGCAGCTCGGACATTAAACACTGTCTCACAGTACTGAAAACCAGAAGGCCAAGATCAAGGCGGTCCTCTAAGGGTTGAGGGATACTCTGCCCATACGAAGACTTTGGATACCACAGGTGTTCTTTGGTAGAAGCATCATCTTGATCCCTGCCCCATTACTTCCAATGTGTATGTCTCGCTGTATGCCCAGATTCCCCCTTTTATAAGTAAACCAGACCTGCTCGTTTATAGTTAGCCCAATGACTTCATTTGAACTTGATGGCCTCTACAGAGACATCATTTCTAAATAAGGTCACATTTTTTTGTGGGCTTAGTGGTTCAGTGCATCTTTTTAAGAGGAAACAAATTTTCTCGCAATAATCATAATGGTCATCACTTTAAAATACCTGCATCCTGGGCTTTGTACTAAGTACGATATAAGGTCTATAGCCACTCCTAGAAGTCAATTTGCTATGTCAATTCTGCACAATAGTAAAGGCCTAGAGAGGTTCACCATTACAATTTGGGTCTGTTTTACTTCAAAGCCTGTATTTTTTCCCACTCTGTTGGTTTCTGGGAGGTACAAGCTGGCAGGGATCTCATAGGCCATCTGGTATAAACCCTTCTTTTCATAGTTAGTGGGCCAAAAGGGAAAAAAAATCCATACTCTTTGTAAAAGTCTGGTGGGTTTTTTACATTCCAGGGAAACAATGAAATTGACCTTTGAAAAACAGTTTTTCTTGGGTAAAGTCTGAAAAGGCTTACAAATACTTTTTTTTGTCCAATACCCTACCATTTTCTTGGAGATGGGGAGCTTGGATACAGCAATTACCTCAGAGAGAGAAGAAACACACAGTTGTTGAGTCTGTTGTCTATGTCCACGATCACCCAGCTTAGACAGACAGATCATACTTCTGTGATTTGGTGGTGTCTCAAGAGCGATTGTATGTATGTATGAAGGATGTGGGCATGTGTGTTTGAGTGTGTGTGTGTGTGTGTGTATGTGTGTACGTGCATGCATGTGTACGTGAGGGAGAGATAGATAGATAGATAGATAGATAGATATTGATTGTTAACCTCACTTCTCCAACTGTAGAAAGAGGAAGAGGTTCTGAGGTTCTGAAGACAGGCCCAGCTCTTTTCTCTCCCACCTCCTTTCTCTTACTTTGAACTTGGGAACATTTAATTTTCTTGAAATTTTATTTATTTAAGAGTTTGAGATTATCAAAACAGTGGAGATTGCATGGCACTCAGAACATACTTTATAGAGCCATGGACCATATGAAAATAAAACACACAAGAGCTCCGAGGACAGTCATCTTGTCTGATTTATACCTTTATCATTTTGGCTTTGGTTTAGACTTGATTCTTTAGCCCCCAGCAACTGTCATGAACTCAATAAATGTTTGCTGAGCACCTATTGTGTGCCCTGGGTGTTCAGTTAGCGCAGAACCAGGAATCTGTTCGCTTATGATGCATTTTCTAGCCGGATGCCAGAGACAAGGAAGGGCAAGCAGATAAACAGACAATGAAAACAGTATCTGATGGTGGGGAAGGATTTGAGATCATCTTAATAACTTCCCTAAAGGAGCTACCATGAGCTATTCATTAGTGTGGTCAGGGAAGACACCTTCAGAAAGAAGACATTAAAGAAAGATCCTGTTGCTAAGAGCAACAACAGGAGCAGGATGCTAGTTGCTCGGGTGGGGGTAGGATTGGGCTGGTGGTTGAGAGTCTTGTAGGAGTAGAGTCAGTCTTCTAGGAACTGTCGCAGCTTCAGAAGAGGCTATGGGGGTGGGTATTGTCCTGGGGTGATGGTGGGAAGCAGTCTCTAGGGTAAGGACATGTTCAGAAACTGATGATATAAAGAAAAGAGTAAGTCCTGGATTTCTGCTAGCATAAGATTCTGGTCGTCATTGAACAAGTTGTAGCAAGTTGTAGAATTCCAACCATGAAACAGATTTTCTGAGTGGGAAAATCAAGTGTGATGAGGCCAATATGCAGGATGCTTATTTGATACCCCAGAATCTCGTATCTCATGGATGCAGAATTGGGAGTCACTCCCATGTCGTGCTGGTGTAGGAGTGCAGACACTAATGGGTGGGCCCAGGACAGCCTCCTCTTGAAGCTGTGGCTCACCCACCTTCTGTATATACATCTTCCTCTTTTTCCTCTCAACAGTATGTCAGGACTCTTAGGGATGATGATGGAGAAGGCAAGTTCTGTGTAGTCCAGCTTCTGCCTCCCTTCCTAATAGAACCATTTGGAGGCACACGAGGCACTGAGTGAAATATTCACCCACTGCCGGCACACACAGATATATAATGTTCCGTGTCTATCCTAAGATAATGAAAAGGACATCTGTCGCTGCACCATAGGTTTCAGACAGTGCTTACTTACCAAGGTTGGCCTCACCGCTGAACAAGATCTAATTGTCTGGCTCAAGGTAGTTTTGATTTTCATATGCCACTCAAAGGGAAGCCAGGAGCAACTTGATGTCAATTTAAGACAAATGAGAGCAATAAAATGTAACCCACTGTTAGCATTTGTGGGTTTGTGATTTAGACTCCAGATGTTAATTTATACTTTATCATAACACTCTCGTTCCTGCACCTCTGGGCAAACGTATGAACGCCACTCACAAAAGAACAGTTTGGCAGCAAACCAGTCTTCATGCTTTCCCCATCACCCATTCACAGGAATCCACTTGTGTTAGTAGGTGACTTTCTATCGGACAGCTGTGAGGGCTCAAATGCTAGATTTGAGTGAACTGTGCCATGTTTCTTCTTCTTCTTCTTCTTCTTCTTCTTCTTCTTCTTCTTCTTCTTCTTCTTCTTTTTTTTTCTGTTATAGTTAGACATAGGGTCCCTTGAAACTCATCTACTCTTGTTTTTTCAGTCTCATGTATTTACTTGTGTACATGTGTATATGGGTGTGAGTGTGTGTGTAAATGGGGAAGTCAGAGCATAGAGCAACTTGTGGGAATGGGTTCTCTGCTTCCACCATGTGGGCTCTGGGGATTTGAACTCAGGTCATCAGGCCTTTACCTGCTGAGTCGTTTCTCTTCCCCAACTTGTTGCATCTTAATCAATTTATGTTGCATCAAAGGGAAATAGGAGTCAATGCACCATTAACATATAACAATAATGAAACAATAACAGTAATACTAAATGTAAGAATAATGAAACAGTAGTTTTTCAGTATAATTCACACGTATTGTTAGTTCATCTCTTAGTATCACACAATAAGGCTGATACTTCTGGGTTCTAGGGGCCATGCATCTGCAGACAAGCCCTCAGGCAGAAGTGCTTAGGGATATTAAAGGGCCCCAGGGATATTAAAGGGCCCTGCATGACCTACATTCAGTGTGGATTACATCATCCACGTATGACTCAGCTAAGCCCTTGCATGTATGTGAGTTGTATCATCCACATATGACTCAGCTAAGCCCTTGCGTGCATGCGTGAATCCTGTCATCTGCATATGACATAGCCATGTCAACCCCTTGTGCACATGCACTAGGCAACTTTTAAAAGCTGGACGCACCATCTTCCTCTCTCTCTCTCTCTCTCTCTCTCTCTCTCTCTCTCTCTCTCTCTCTGCTTACTGACTTCCCCAGGCCTATACATGCCTCCCTCTAATAAGCTCCTCAGTGGGTTTGTTGCATGTTCTGTGTTTCCTGTTTCCTTCTCACTCGCTCCAGGTAATTTCAAATGCTTATCAGGGGAAGTTTGGTGATGTGTGGACTTAGCAGTCAGTTGCTGCTAGAGCTGTGCCTTAGGAAGCAGGATCTACCGTGGAGATTTCTACATGGGGGTAGGTCTTTGGGAGGACTCCCAGGTCAACATGGTGGGCTTGGGCTGAGGAAATGTCAGCAGACCCATCAAAGGTGTCTGTCAGTCCCACAGGGGAGCTCTGGGGACAGGGATGCTGACTTTGCCTTTAGCTCATGCAAGCTTATCCTGGAAGGTGCTGTGCCCTTGGAAAAGCAGCCCTCTGCTGTACCCCTCCTCCACCCAGGCTTATCTGAAGTAGTGGGAAACATCAGAATCACCAGAGACTGTTCTCGAACCATGCGTTGTCCCTAAGTACAAATCTCTGGAGAAGGGACACAATACTTTTCTGAGTTCAGTATTGTTCTTGGATCTGAGAGTTCTATAAAACGTTCAGATGTTGAAGGTGAGGTCCCTCAGTGGGTTCAAGGTACGGATCTTGGGAGGCGATTAGCTCCTAAGGCTGTAGATTTGTTCTGGATTATTCTATTACAGGCTATCGAGGACATGATGGAAATGTCAGATGTGGTACTTGGGGAAACTGGATTCTTGGAAGGGGGTTGCATTTGGGAATCCCACCTCCGAGCCTTATCTTCTCAGCCACCACAAGGGCACCATCCATGTATTGTCTCACAACAGACCCCCCAAACAGCAGAGATAAACAATGGACAAAAACTTGCAAAACCATGAGTCTAAGGCATCTCTTCCTTCTTTACTGCTGTTTCCCTTAGCATGCTGTCACAACGGTAAGATCTAACACACTTCCCAGGTAACAGGGAATTCTTAACTTGTGCTGACTGCTTCATATAAGCGAGGAATATTATTTTTTTACATTTGACCAGTCCCATAGAGTCAGAATAAAAATTGGTCCAATGTTATCTCCTAAATGCCACCACTCCCAGCATCTCCGTCTTTCTATGGTCTTTGGTATAAAGTTCTTGGACACTTCAGGGAGAAGCTGCTGGAGAGTCCTGAGTTACCATTTTTGCTTTTCCTGGATGCTGTGGGATGCTTTCCAGTTATGTCTGAGCATCATATCTCAGGCCTTTAGGTGTTCTGGGAACATTTTCCACTTCCCAGTCTGCCTGTGTCTTGTGCCAGGTCAGAGGCACGGCTTCTGGGAAGGTCCAGCCTTTCCTAGAAAGCCGAGACTGAATGGTCTCAAGTTATTTTCATCTCCTGCTTCAACTTCCTGCCTACCAAGAGCCAGTGTTCTGTGTTCCCATACTCATCTCGGTCCACGATTCCGATTTTCCCATCCTTCTCCCTACCCTCTACCAGTAACTCACAGACCTCCTGCAGATCTCCCGTTCCTCTTTTTTCTTATTTTCAATGCAGAGAAAACTGAGTCTCAGAGGAAATGCACATTGTCTCCAGTTTTTAGACGGTAGAATAAGGCGCTGATCTCAAACATGTCAGTCTTATGACTTGTTTTTCTCTAGAAAAATATTATTTTGTTTGTTCATTCATCTGTTGGCTTGTTTGTTTTGAGTCAGGGTAGCAGTATGTAGCCCAGGCTGGCCTAGAACTCATTATCCTCTTGCCTCAGCCTCCTAGTGCTGGAATTATAAGCACATACTTCACTTCTTGGTTTATTCTTAAAATCTATATCCTTAAAGATCTACATCCTTGAGTAGAACAAACAAAAACAAAAACAAAAGAAACACCTGTTTGTCTTGCCCACAGAAACACAGCGAGGTGCTCTCTCGCCCCACTTTTCCTTCCATTCTCCTGGTCAAGGCTTTTAATCTAAGTCATGACTCTGCATCCTGACTTTTTCTACCCTTTCTTCAAGTCTTGGAGAGGCTTAGTGGGGATGGCCATGGCTGGCAATGCTGAGGGCTCAGAAGCGCCTCCAAGCAGGCCTGCCTTCTTTTCCAGCCGGGAACCTGGGCATTCACGTAGGAGAGCTCCTGAAGTGGCTGCGGAAGCCTGGAGTACCCGGCGAGCATGTTCTTTGGGAGCATATTGCCAGAGTGTAGCTGAGGGCTTTTAGGTCTTAGGGACTTTGGAACATAGCTCAGGGACTCTAAGAAGGCTTGTGCTCAGGGATGAATACAATGCAAGACCTGGAGAGGATTCTCAGGCATTGTTTCAAGCTAGGTGGAGAGAGTTGAAGTGGAGACAGACAGTTATACACAATAGAGAAACAGTCTATAAAGAATACTGCGAGGGTCAGCTTTAATTGTCAGCTTGGTGTAACCTAGAGTCACCAAGGAAGGGAATCCCAGTGAGGGATTATCAGCATCATGTCACCAGTGAGGATGTCTGAAAGGGATTAACCTAGAGTCACCAAGGAAGGGAATCCCAGTGAGGGATTATCAGGGATGTCACCAGTGAGGATGTCTGAAAGGGATTATCCTTAAGAGCCTTAAGTGATGGAAAACCTACCCTAAATGTGGGTGGCACCTTTGAATAGTGGCCCAGATAAAAGGAAATGCAAAAAGGAAAAACTCCACCCCTTCTTTTAGGGTGGTCACTTAGCCTTCAGCCTTACTGACAAGTTTGTGTACACATAGCTGCTGCTGCTGCTACTGATGATGATGATGATGATGATTCCTTTGCTGACGTCAAAATCAACTTCTTCGGGTTTACAACAGGGACTGAAGATCAGTGGCTTTCCTGGAATCCTTCGGGCTTTCAACACCAGATTGGGACTGCACATTCAGCCGCATGGTTCTCAGCGTCTCTAGTAGGAGAAGGTCATTATGGGAATACTCCAATTGCATCCTGTAAGTCAATCTAATAAGTCCTTCTTAATAAATGCTCATTGTATCAGTTCTGTTCTAGGGAACCCTGATTCATACAAAGACCATACTGATTTGTTAGATCTTGGGACTGATGAAAAGAAAAATAGGATAGGGTTTAGTCTTAGTTTAGATATGGTATGTGGTTTAGGCAGTTAGATTATCCTGCCCGAGGATATGAAACCAAGGAGGGAGTTGGCTCTTCGGCAGTCCGGGACATGTAGAGTATGGGAATTCTGTGGAGTGTTCAGGCTGTTCTGGTTTGGGTTCAAATGCCTTTATAAGGCTTATGTGTTTGAATACTTGGCCCGTAGCTAGTGGCTGTTTTCCAAGGTTGTGGAACCTCTACATCGGAGGACATAGCTGGAGGGAATGGGTCACTAGCAGTGAGCCCTTGGGTGACATTATCCTTGGCTGCCATAATCACACATTATGTGATTGGCTGTACAGAATAGCTTTTGTTGCCATGCCTTCCTCCCATGGTGGATTTCAGTCCCTGTGCAGCTGGAATCCAGAATGAGCATCTCTTTCTTTAGTTGTGCCTGCCAAAAATGTGTGGCTGTGACCCCGTGGAGCATAGGGACTGGGCCCTTTGAAACCGGTCTGGGCATCGATAGACTTATGGGTAATCCACGTTGAGACGAGTTGAACTTTTCTGGAGGAGAGTGTGTAGAAGTAAGAGAGGACAGAACCCTCATCACCAGCGTTCAAGTAAAAATAGATGGGAATAGTAGAAGTGTCATCAGAGATCAAAAGGTCTCACAGAAGCAGTTATGAAATCACACGGCTCTTTCAGGCCAGCACACACATTTTGGTAGAAGAGATATTTTACCACCCTCCTTCCAGATTCATAATCTTATGTAAATTGGATACTGACAATTTTTGCAGTAAAGGTGAAGGCCTTAAAATTTACATGCTGAATTTCCCATCATGTCTTCCTGCGTGTCTTGCATTAAACACCAGTGTAATTCTCTCATATTTCCTTCATGAAATCACAGAATTTCAGGACTGCAAAAATCACATAAGAGATGCTTGGAGTCTTTGGCCTTCCTGGAAGTGAATCCAGATAGGGCTGTAAAATCCCTTTCAAGCCAGTCCTCAGAGAAGCCAATGACCTACAGTGTGAGGTCCTCTGTGCAAGCTTCTCACAGCCAATTTAACCAGGGTTCAGCCTGTAGTTATTTAGCTGCAGAACCCAGGGCTTTCCCCAAACAACATTGTTCTTCTGAAAGATCCATCTCTTTTTCTTCTTTGCATAGTCGCAAATCATTAGGAAAGACACCGCGGGTGCTGGAGAGATGGCTCAGCGCTTATGAACACATACACTTTGAATTTGGTTCCAGCACCCTCATCAGAAGTTCACGTCTGTTTCCAGCCCCAGCTTCAGGGGATGCAATACCTTCTTCTGGTGTCTCATGGTACCTGCACTTATGTGCACATCCCTCCACATGTACACACACTCATGTACACATACACTCATAAGCACATACACACACAGGCATGTGTGCACACACATCACACATATACAAATAAGAACGACAAGAATGAAAGATGCTCAGATTGAATCATATTTTAACATCATGCATTTTCTAAAATGTAAAAATGTGGCACATTTGATAAGGAAAGGGACATTTCCAATCCATTCTATGTCCTCTGTCATTGAATTTTGTAGTTAATTTGAAAACTGATTGGCATAAGTCTGTCATGTATGTGTGGTGACATTGGGGGACAGGATTGAAAGGTTAAAAATCTCATTTTCCTCCTTCCTAGTCTTGTCAGCAGGAATAGAAAGAGACACTGTGCTTACCCGAGAGGCTTCCTCGAAGAAACTGACGCAGTTAACACTTGGTGGAGTGTCATCACGAAAGACTTAAACATTGACCCTTAGCTTCTTTAGTTGAGGAAATTTATAAAGCTTCTTAACATGAAAATCTGATCTCCACAACACTCTCCCTCGGAATTGCCCATTCTGTTCACTGGAAAGAACAGCAAAACATAGGATAAGCATTGTCAAGTTGTGACCAAGAGGCTCCCCAAGATCATGTCTTAACCTGACAGGCAGGAGTAGAAATAACAGGAAGAGTCCCTGGCTGGTGACCCTACCCGGTGTCAGGGACCGGAGGCTGAGGACAAGAGAACAGGAACCAGTCTTGGAGTGCACAGCCGGTCCTCTGTGGCTGCTACAGTCAGTTAAGTTAGCTGAGCAGCTGATTCACCCCGAAAGGACTGTTGGTTTGGGTTGGGTTTCTGCAAGGTCTCTCCATTCCTGGCTCATCGTCTGGAGAACCAGGGTCACACCGAAAAGGAAAGATGCAGGTGCCTGCACTTGCCTGCACTTGCCTGGGAAGTCAACGTTCCAGTCTGGAAGGAGACTTGCAACTTAGGCACATTGTAAAGTAGCCTCATGGGAGAGAGAATTCAAGGGTTGAGGGTATATGCAAAATTGAAATGGGAATTGGATTTGGTAAAAAAAAAAATGGGGGAACAGCTCTGAACTGGATTCTCTGCAGCAGTACAAAGTCCAGAATCATAACCGACTTGTGCCCCTAGACTAGAACCGTGTGGTCAGAACCTGTCTGGAGAGTTTGTGTCTCCCCACCTAGAATATACTGTTTATCTGTCTGGGAGATACCAGGAGGTCTTCTGCTAGAGCCCGTTGAGCTGAATCTGAATTCTGGCTGGCCTGTTGTAGGAATTCCTACGATCAGTAGTCTTTAAGTTACCTGCCCACTTGGGCGTGGTCTCTTACACTATTTATGCCCATGTAAAGTGCGCATCTGGCCTCTTCTCCAGCTGCAGGATTTGGTTGCTGTTTCCCGTTCCAGCGGAAGACTGTGATCTGTGAGGCTACCCCTAAATAAATAACCTTCCGTTAGACTCAATTATGAGCTAGTGTGGGATTTCTTGTAAATGTCCTTCTTCATTGGCCCTGCCCAGGTGAGTGTGGGGGTCACCAGCAGGAAACCCACCAGGTAGGGGCAGCAACAGGAGACTGTAGTGGGTAAGGATACCTCTTGGGGAGGAGCAATCCTGTGTTGGTTTATGTAACCTTGTGCCCTCTTTCATTTTACTGGTGGCTTTGAGAAACACCACACTCTTTGATACAGTGTGTTTTTGTGCGTCCCTATGGCTACTTCAGCTGTAGCCACTTGAACTTTTATTAAGAAACATCGAGCTGGAGTTAAAGAGAAGCAGCTGTGTATACTAAGACTGAAAAAGTGGATTTCTGTGATCTCAGCCTTGCCGAGGGGGGCGGTGTGGGCACATCACGTGTTTAAACTCAGCCTATGTAAAAGAGCCAAAGAAATCCTAACCAACCGACTGACTGACCAACCACGGTTTAACTGGACGGACTGTGTGTGCCGTGGGAATTTGGTCCAGAAACATTGGGAGTCCCCCAGAGTGTAAGGCAGATGTTAGTTAGGGATTCGGTTTCTGTCTTTCGTTAGCACCTCCCTGAATTGATTCTGACCAGTTTACAGGGACTGAGAGGCCCTGCCAGCAGCTTGCTGAGTACGGCCCGCTCCAAAGACTGCATCCTGTTATTTGTGTTGGATTTAAGAATCTTCCAGTGGCTGAGTGAGAATCTGACTGAGGAGATTTAATGAACTCTGATAGGAAAAAAAAAATGTGTTTCATTTTGTCCCAGGGGGAATTTAAATTCTGTCTGCTTGGCTATTCTATTCTCTGTGTTTGAAACTAGTCACTCCAGCAAGTATTCCTGTGACGCTGGCAAAGAAACAAGACACGTTAACCTAGCACGTCCTTAAAACCCGTTGGGCCCACTGAAGAGCAAGCACCAGAACCCCTGCTTACCGTCTCTTAGACGTACCGTACATATATTATAATGGGTTGCCACTTAAAAAGAAGCAATTATAGGTGGTGACAGCAGGGAGTCCATAGAAATATTAATTTTCAGATCTGTTGAGTAAACGTGGGCCTCAACTAGAAAATGTCTCAGTGTTTCAGACATGTGGCCACTTGGGAGCGCTGTTGAGAGCGGATTTGCCTCCCTAGACATAACTGGACCTGGTCAGATTAACTCAACAGTGTTAAAATTTGTCTTGAATAAAGTTAAGTAACGTGGTTCAAATTCCCACATGGAGGATTTGACTAACAAAAAATACTAGAAACCAGTTTGTAAAATCCTAAGTGCTACTTTATACTATTTTCTTGAAGTCGGCCACTTTTTCCAGGCAGACACTTGTAATCTGTCATGTCGCTAAATTCCGTCACTGGCAGTGGTCTTTCCCTGACTCATTTCTTTCTCTCATTCCTTTTTTTTTTTTGGTCTCATTATTTATGTAGCTGAACCCTGTGCTAGGATTTACCACAAGTAACTTCTAAAGCCAGGAGTCTAATGTAATAAAACAAGTTATTTGTAAAAGACCAGCATTATAGGCAGAACAAATTGAGTTTATATTTAGTTCCAGGCCAAGAAATTGAAGAGTAATGGACAGGCATTTGTTTGAGCAGACAATTTGTTTTACATGGAACAAAGTCCTTAAAGCACAATTTGCTTTCCTGTTTAATGTGCACGTTTGATTGTGGACCCGCTGCAGTGGATAGGAGCATGCCGGCATTGGCCTGAACCTGGCTCGCTTCTTGGCTCTGCTACTAACTAGCTGTGTGGTGCTGGTGAAGTTATTAGCCAGTGTGGCGGCGGGGATTCAGTGAAATGGTATGCCCAGGGGCATTCAGGCATGTTCGAGACACCTGTCTGGAACTTCTGTGTAGTAATGAGGCTTCCTAAGTATATTATAGGAAGATTTACTTTAACCAAAAATAAAAATAAATAAATAAAAAATAAAAAACTACTGTGGGAGTTTAAGGTTGTAATGAGTTTGGGGGCCAATGTAAAATAGAGATGCCAGCACTAGCCTTGGAAGATTACTGGGAGCCACTCACTAGTGGGGTGTCCTCTGCACCCACCATTCAGGGGCGACATGCAGAGGCAGGGTTCAAATTTGTCTTTGCTGGAGGGAATGTGTATGAGGGGGTAGGGGAAAGAACCTTCAGTGGGCTCTAGTTCATCCACCTTATTGCTTGGCTTGGGCTAAGTCAATTCCCTGAACCATGTGTGTCATTGCTGGTGGCTGAGCAGTAAGAGACCCGCGAGCCCCTGAACAAGGTCTTAGAACACCAGCTCTGGGGCCGCTCCCCTTGGCCCTTGCAGAGAAACTCAGCCCTGTGATCCACACCAAGGCTGATCCATGGCCTTGCAGGCAGGACTGACATCCTTTCAGAATCTCTTCCCCTACCCTCACTGTCTCTGGAGTGCATGCTCTCAAGAGACTCTCATCTTTGAACCTCATCTTTTCTTCACTGATCTCCATACTTTTTCAGAGCATAGAATCCAGGCATAACTCCCCTCTGGATCCTAAGTTGTTCTTTTCCCAATTTGGTGCTTGTTTGCCTGGGGGCTTCACCCCAGCTCCTGGCATAAGACCCCTCCCCAGAGAAGGTCAAGAAAGCCTGCCAAACAGTGACCCCTCCCTAGGGAAGGTCAAGACCACTCCCACAGACTATTTAAACTGCCCCCAGATAATGAACATGTGGTCTCCGGGTTTTTCGTGGTCTCCTCTTTTCTCTCTTCCCCTCTCTATTCTTTCCTGGGGTTACCCAGAAGCATTGTATTTAACATGGGTATCTTTTAATTTGGTTTCATTTGGTCTGATTGGAATTACTTTCATCAGTGGAGAGACTTGTTTAAGAGAAATACCTAACAGTGTTTAGAAGTAAAAACCCACTGTTTCTGTTGCAGATTTAAGCCTAATGTCAAAGCCTAAAGAGACGTGAGTATGACTTCATGCTACCCTCCTGCGGTGGAGCTCACACCAATGGGGTAATGTGTTGGCAGGGAAGGATTGAGATAGATACAAGATCCTTTGGGGAGGGGAATTTTTGTTGTTGTTGCATGGGTTAATTTAGAGCACATTTTACTTTCTGCAGTTAATTCAACAGAGGAGAAGGCTAAAGCACAGCCTTGACTCCATTTTTGTGTTTCAAAAGTTTCAAGAACACTTGAACAAGAAAACAGTCCTGATTTCTTGACCTTCTTGTCTCTATTGTCTTGATGGAGTTCTTTCACTAACTGTTGTTAGAGCCTTGGAATGAATGGAGCTGACAGAGAACTAAAAATCCTCCCCCTGCCCAATGAACATTGTGAAGATCATGCTTTCTGGTCCGGGTACCGCTTGATAGCATCCGCCTTCTCCCCTTCTCACCACTAGCGCATCTCTAGGCATGAACAGGCAGTCCGCTATCCATGACGTGATTCACACAAGCTCAGGCCAGGCCCACGTTCAGCATGTGGCCTGTATTTTCAGGCCTCAGAGGCAGGAAGTGTTCAGTTCTTCTTTTAAAAGTTTGGAAACAAGACCCCCCATATACACACACGCGGCCATGTGCCACAGAGCACACGATCATCAAAGCCTCAACTGTCTACTACTAACTGGCCTTTCACTGAGAAATATCACTGACCTTTGATGTAGAAAACACTGAACAGCATTGTGTTTCTAGACTGTGAGATCCAGCATGTCTGAGTGTGTCAAGGTGTATCTCTCAAGAGTGATCGGTACAGTTCCCGCACTAAAGAAAGTAACCAGCAATGAGTCGTGATTGTCAAAGAGTTCTGAGTCCTGAGCTCACACCTCTCCCTTGCACAGCCCTCTCCCATACCTTCTCTCTTGCACAAATCTCTCCCTTGCATACCCTCCTATCCATTGCACACGCCCTCCCTTGCATACACCTCTCCCTTGCACACACCCTCCTCTCCCTTGCACACACTCTCACTTGTATAACCCTCTCCCTTGCACAACCTTCTCTTGCACACCTTCCTCTTCCTTGCACAACCCTCTCCCTTGCACTACTCTCTCTTGCACACATTCTCTCCCTTGCACTATTTTCTCTTGCACACCTTTCTCTCCTTTGCACATACCCTCTCCCTTGCATACTTTTCTCTTCCTTGCACACACCCTGTCTCTTGCATATACCCTCCTCTCCCTTGCACAATCCTCTCCCATGCACACACCTTGTATAACCTTCTCCCTTTCACACCCTCCTCTCCCTCGCACACACTCTGTCTCTTGCACACAGCCCCTCCCTCTTGTTCATTTCTTAATGTCCAGATCCAGATAATCTACAGGAAGTTTACAGTTGACGTGAATCTGAAGTCTTGTTTAATTGTCCAATCCCTAAGTTTCTATTTTTATCACTTGGCACGTGTCAGTAACTGATTTCTTCCTTGTGATCATTTTGGCCTATATTGTCACAGCACTGTCCTAATTATAGGAGGTATAATTGTCCCAATAAGCTAAGTTTATAGGAGGTATTCTTTCCCACCATCTTTTCCTTTAAGACTTTGTCCAGTGCTGGTGTTACTGTCTATACCTGTTTGGTAGAATTCCCTAGTGAAGTCATATGGGCCTGCAGTTTTCTTTGTTGGGAGATTTTTAAACTATACACTCTAGTTCTTTAGTAGAAGCAGGATTATTCATATTCTGTTTTAGTTTTTATCGCAGGTTGTCTTCACAGAATTTCTTTATTTTATTTAAGTTGCAAGTTCATTGACAGAAAATTGGCCCTCAATACTCTCCCGGTGCCTCCGGGATGTGGAGTTTTTTGCTTATCCCCGGAAGTCACTGTTCTTTTCTTTGTCAGCTTTGCTGTATTCATCTCTCTTCAGAAATTCAGAGCTTTTGGTACCATCAGTTTTAAGAATTCATTTTCTGCTCTTAATTTCATTGATGTCTGTTCCTCAATGTTTTCTTTCTTCTCTCTTTCTCTCTCTCTCTCTCTCCCTCCCTCCCTTCCTCCCTCCCTCCCTCTCCTAATAAAGTGGGAGGTTATGTCACTGACTTAAAACTGCTCTGAATTGGACTGACACATTTAATATTAAAATTTATCCTTAAGTATTATTTTTGCTCCAACTCGAACTTTTCTACATGCTGGATTTTCATTTTTATTCAATTCAAAATACATTTCAATTCTCTCATGTCTTCCTCTTTGGTTTACGGGATATTTAAAGCATATTGCTATATTACCAAGTATTTGAGGATGACTTCATATTTTTACTACTGGATTCTAGGTAAATTTTCTTATTGTCATTGAATATTCTTTGTATGTTTTCAATAACTGAAGGTGTGTTTTATGGCCTGCATTGGAATCTGTTTTGGTGGTTGCATCTACACCTAGAAGAAGAATGTTGGCTTAGTTGTTTGGTGTGTTCTGGAATGTGGTAGGGGAAGTTGTCTAGTGGAGCTGTGTAGGTGTTCCATCCCCATCTGAATTTTATGTATCCTGATCCTATTTATTACTGAGAGTCAGGTGTTAAAATATCAACATGGTAGTCCACGTGTCAATTTCTCCTTTCTGTTCAGACCTTGCTTTTCCAAATCTTCTTTTTAGGTGGGCGTGTGCTCAGTATTGTAGTGTCTTCTTGGTGAGTTGACTCTGAACTGTCACGAGACAGTCCTACGTATTACAGATCAACTTCCTTCTTTGTCCTGGGCTTCCGCTGCTGCAAATGTAGCCGCTCTAATTTCCTTTAGGTTAGTATTCCCAAGTTGTATTATTTCTCAAAATTATATTTTTAATTGATTATCCTTATACGTTTTTATACAGTTTATCATTGAATTTTGCTTTTGTAACTAATCTGAAACCTTCACCTTTCCTTGGGGGTGTGTAATCAGTCACACTTTACATTCTTTTCTTTTCTTTTTTTTTTTTTTTGGTTTTTCGAGACAGGGTTTCTCTGTAGCTTTGGAGCCTGTCCTGGAACTACCTCTGGTAGACCAGGCTGGTCTCGAACTCACAGAGATCTGCCTGCCTCTGCCTCCCGAGTGCTGGGATTAAAGGCGTGTGCCACCACCACCCGGCCACACTTTACATTCTTAATACAACAAGTGAGTTTAGCTTTCTGACCTTTTAGTGTTTAAATTTATCCTATCTTCTCTTGTTCCCTTTCTCAGTGTTGAGTTATAATTTAATATTTCTGATTCTGTTGGATTTCCACTGAGGTAATCAATTATACCTCTGTCCTATATATCTTAGCAGTTTGTTACAATTGACCTTTGAAAGATATTATGTCACGGTTTGTTTAGTAAAGGAAGTCCTTGCCTCAGACCTCTGTACTATTTGTGGTCTATTTGCTAAAAGAAATGGATCATCAGTTCTGAAGAAGTTTCTACAAAGTTTTCCATATTCTGGCCTGCCTGGTGCATGTCTGTGGTATTTAGCTGCTTTCTGTAATTTGTGGTTTTTATCAGTTGGTTGTAAGACACTTGGTCAGAGTCAGATATGATTTTTTATGACATTTGCTTCCATCTAAAGGCACTAAAAGCCCAATTATTTTTATTTTACTAGGTTAGCAACCGTTGGATACTATTGCTTGTTCATTATTCTATTAAAGGTATTTTAATGGTGTGGCCTCAATCCTGTAATATTCTTCTTTTATTAGCTGGAGTGTTCCTGTACAGACAGTCTTCAATTAACTTGATTGTCCACTACAGAGAAGACACAGAAAGGCAACTGTAATAGTTGGTATTTTCTTTAACCTTTCAGTCTTTGCAGTTTCTGTTTTAACTTTCCCAAAGGTGAGTAATAAGATTTTTTTAAAAAATCACTCTGGTTTCATGGGTTGAAAAATCTTTAACATTCCATCCATATTTTTATGAATGCTGAAATTTCTACTTGACTTCAAAGCGTTTCAGATGAGAATTCAGTATCCTTGGGGAATACTTCCTTGATGAGTTCTGACTTCCGCTTGGCCATTGCCTATCAACAGATTTGGAATGATCCTGTCATGTCCCCCAAAAAACTTTGGGTCTTTTTGACCAAAAAGCAACTTGGGGAGAAAAAAGTTCATTTGGCTTTTACTTCCACATAACTAACTGTTTATCACTGAAGGAAGTCAGGACAAACACTCAAACAGGGTAGGAACGTGGAGGCAGGAGCTGATATAAAGGCTATGGAGGGATCCTGCTTATTGACTTGCTCTTTATGGCTTGCTTTCCTGTAGAACCCGGCACCACCAGCCCAGTTATAGCACCACGAACAATAAGCTGGACCCTCCCCCATCACTCACCAATGAAGAAAATGCCCTGTAGGCTTGCCTACAGCCCAGTCTTAATGAGGCTGTTTCTCAATGGTGGGTTCCCTCTTTGAGACAACTCTAACTTATGTCAAGTTGACACAAGACTTAGCCAGCACAGGAGATAAAGCTTACCTGGGTGTGACTGTGATAGAAAGACCTGACATTCATGTGGGACACACCATCCCCTCTGCTGAAGGCCCAGGTAGATCTGAGAGGGAAAGAGGATAACTAGAGTGCCAGGTGTCCTTTCTACTTCCTGTCTACCATGATGTGAGTAGCTCTGCTCTGACACACCATTGCCATCACCATGGAGAGATACCTCTAAAACCATGGGCCAAAGTAATGCTTTTCCTTGTGTTCTATTGGGTAGTTTGGTGATGGTGATAAAACAGCAACTGATCCAGTCTAAAGAGAAGTTTGGATAGGGTGGTGGGGTCTTTTGTGGCCTTCAGGAAGTCACCTTGCTACTTCCTCATGTGGCAAAGGAAAACCCTGGAAGCTCTTCCTTTCCTTGTTCTGGCCCCATTTGGATGGGAACCAGCCTCTAAGACTTTGTTTAGTCGTTATCACTTCTTCATAGATCCTCCGGATGTGGTTAGGTTGTTCAGGGGAGGAGCATAGCAATTAGGGGAGAGGCCTAAGCATTTGTATTAGTCTGGGTTCTCTAGAGTCACAGTGTAACAAGAGTTCTAATTGGTCTCAATAATAAAAACGTGGAGTCAGCTCTCAGGGGGTGAAAGCTGAAGGATCAGAAAAGCACAGCACAGCCGCGAGAGTTCTTACCTCTACCAATGCTCAGACCGAAGGAGCAATCCTGTCCTCAGGCTGCCTCAGATTGTCTGCTTCTCAGACTGCATTGAGCTCTTGTCTCCTCCTGGCTCATATCCCTCTGTCCCACCATACTACTTCTGTAGCCACCTCCTTAGTGTCGGGAATAAAGACATGGGATCCCAAGTGTTGGGATCATCTCTATATGAGCTCTGTTTCTCTTTTAGACTGTATCAATTTCATGTAGCTCAGAGTGTACTTGAACTAACAGAGATCTGACTGTCCCCTGAGTCCTGGAATTAAAAATGTGTGCCACCACTGCCTGGCCTCTAGTGACTTAGCTCTGCACTCTGATCCTCATGCAAACTTTATTTGTTAAAACACAAACAAAATATCACTACATTACAGAACTTACTGAATAAATCTCTCTCTCTCTCTCTCTCTCTCTCTCTCTCTCTCTCTCTCCATATATATGGGAATTTTGGAGATGATTTACAGGCTACGCTCTAGCAAATCCAACAATGACTAGCTATGAATGGAAAGTCCAAGAATCTAGCAGTTGTTCAGTACTAGGTAGCATGATTAATAAATACCTATAGACAGATAGTGGGGTTCAACCTGAAGATCAGAAAAGAGAAACAGTCACCCACTGGCGCTTGCCTCTACCTCAGTCCGAAAACTCACTGGACTCTCCTGGAGGCAGGATCACCATTTCATACTGAGGTAGAGGTAAGAGCCAGTGGCTGGCTGTTTTATTTTTTCTGACCTTCAGGTTGAACCCTAATATCTACCTCTAAGTTTTTCTTAATCATGTTATGGTACCATGAGGTTGAATGTCTCAGTTGGTCTTCTGTATATGTTGGAATCCTGAAGGAGTCGGCTTCAATGCCAGGGGAGGAATGAATGTGTCAGGAAGGTGACAGCAAGCAGGCAAAGAGCAAGAGCTTCCTTCTAAGACCTTATATAGACTTCCAGCAGACAGTGTGGCCCAAATTAAAGGTGCATCTTCCCTCCTCAAAATTTGGACTAAGGACAGGTATCTGCCCATATCATGATCCAAATTAAAGGTCTGTATCTCCCAGCTTTAAGATTCAGATCAAAGGCATTTGTCTTTTTGCTCAAAGATCAGTATCAAGGTGTGGTCTCTTTCTACCTCAAAGGTCTGGACTAGAAGTGGATTCATCCACGTCATACCAAGCAGAAAATCTCTCCCAGGTGTGCCCCACATTTCTGGATTGTAGTTCATTCCAGATATAGTCAAGCTGACAACCAAGAATAGCCATCACAGCACTCAGGTAAAACATGAAAATCATATGAACCTTCTTCCCTCCTTCTTTCTTTTCTTTCTTAGTTAATAGTTAGCATGCTGTGAAGTCTTATATCCATTTTTCTTTTGTGACTTAATTTTCTTATTTGCTCTAAGATAATATTTAGCAACGTTGATTGCTTTCATGTGTAGCTGAAGTCATCTTTTAAAATTTGAGTGAAATAATTATGTTGCTAACACACCACTTATTATGACTGGATAATTTGTGACAGTCCCAGAATAATTGTGTCTTACAGGCTGTGTTTGGATAGCTTCCCTAGAGGCAGTCCTTCCGGCAGGATGCATGTCTAAGTGGTTCATCTGTGACATGCTCCACAAAGAGGGCACTAATGATGCAAAATAAAAGGAGAAGGGAGAAAGCCAGTGAAGGGTGTGCAGCCCCAAGAGATGTCCTCTGGAGAATGGTTGACCCAGAGGGGAACCCTTTTGATGAGGAAGTAGTCTTTCTGTTTCCCACTTCCTTCCAGCATTGGTGTGTCTTTCCTCCCTTGGGGCTTGCAAATTCCCAGGCACTGGGAATCCTGGATGGGGGATAACTGAGTCTGGACAATCCTTGTGGCTGTTGGCTTCTGGGAGAAAATGAATGTGCAAAGGGGAAGTGGTTGTAGGTTGGAGTCTGTCAGAAGATGAAGCTTTGGATAGTGCTGAGTTATCTGGACCTTGCTCTTCACAACAGCAAAATTAAGGCCATAGATGCTCTGAATTTGCAAATGTGGCTTTCTGAGCAACATGTCCACCCCTTATCCTCCTCTATGCTAGGACAGTGATTTAAATAAAATCGTCATGGGGCTAATTGTCAGATAAAAATCTAGGAAACAAGTCTTTCAGGTAAAAAAAATATTTATTAACCTTTTCTCAAATAAATGATTGCCACATCAGAAGACATTGAAGACAAGGTTTAGAAGAAAACAAGGAATCTGGATCTGTTTCAAACGAAAGAGAAGATTTACTTGCATCTTTCGTTTCCTTTTGTTTCAAATGTATCAAGAGTTTCCTAGATAGCTGTGGCGTGCCTGCCACAACTACAGACTGGATCAGCACTTTGACTTAGGGGAAGCAGCACAGAACAATGCATAGGTTTTCCGGTCTGAATGTTGCCATCTGAAGGTAAGATCCTATCTCAGTCATATTCTGAGTGCAGGGGCAGGAGACGAGCTCTTTAGTAAACCTTATTACACCTATGCTCCAAGAGTCTGTTCCTTGCACTAGTGTACTGTAAATCTCAAGTCCCGGCTTTGGAGGCCCATCCCTGTGCCTGCCAAGCCTTGATTCCCCCCACACACACACACTGGAGGAGTGTCAAGAGGAGCCTACCAAAATCACAATCTTGACTACTCCCTCAATCTACTTAAACTGCTTCCCTGGAAGGTCCCCTTGTGCACCCCCGCCCAGTTCCTCCTCGGGGCCACCTGAGAGCACATTAAACATAGATATTTCTTAATTTGGCTTGTTGTGATTTGGCTTGATGGGAATTTTTGTGTCAGCAGAGAGCTTGCGTTAGAAAAAATTCCTAACACGTACTCTATTGAACAATGAGAAGATAGTACAGGTTAGAAAGAGAACATAGCCAACCAAAGGATACAGAGAGAACAGTGTTTAGAACCAAAAGGTTCTTCAACATCTCAATGACCTACCAGAGCCAAAGTAGATACACCCATTGGCAGTCACAATTATGTTAGTTTTCCCTAAGGAATTCATTGAATGCCATAATACATAAAATCTCATGAGCAAGATTGCACAACCCATGGGGACCCTTGGGGACAGTTTCAACTGTCAAGTCCAAAGAACAGAATTCTATGCATGAGTTGTAGGGGATTCAAAATTAGCCAATTTAAAAGATTTACTTTAATTTTTATGGGTATATGTGTATGTCTGCAGGAGTACATACCACGTGTGGGTAAGCGCCCCCAGAGGCCAGAAGGATGTGTCCAACTTCCTGGAGTGGAATTGTACAAGGTTGTGAGCTACTAGCTGGCAAAAGAACTCAAGTCCTCTAGAAGAGTAGTAGGTACCCTTAACCATTCAGACATCTCTCCATTGCCTCAAATACCCATTGTCAAGATTGTTCAGGGATACAGTTTTATTTTTAATTTGTAACAGGGTCTTTCTACCTACCCTAGACTAACCCCCAGCCCCTGTCTCTCCAGCACTGGAATGACAGCTGTCTGCCACTAAGTGTAGCCTATGGAGGAGATCATCAAGGAAGTCTGCTGTCTTTTCTTTGGGTAGAGAGCTGGTTGTAAGGAATGAAGAGCCACGATAGCATGCAAATCAGTTGAGCAGTTGGCATTATCAGTGCATTTTAAAATGAGGCAAACTCATAAGGGCCTATTCTGTCTTCTGTCAGAAAAGTTAGGAAATGTTCACTTGTGCATCTGTCCTAGTCCTTTCTTGTTTCTCTGATAAACATCACAAGCAAAAGCAACCTGGGGGAGGAAAAGGTTTATTTCAGTTTATACTTCTGGGTCACAGCACATAAATAATGGAAGTCAGGATAGGTATTCAAAGCCGGAATTTGGAGCAGAAACCACAGGGAAGGGCTGCTTTCTGGCTCTCTCCCTGTCTCATGCTCAGCTGAAATTCTTACATAGTCCAGACCTTCCTACCTATGGATGGTGCTGCAAACAATAAACTAGATTCTCCCCTATTCTTTCCAACATGGCCACAGGCCAATCTAATCTGGGGGATTTCTTAGTTGAGATTTCTTCTTCCCAATGTCAAGTTCACAAGAAAATCAAGCAACACAAGACCTATGTAATATTTTCTATGACCCCTCCTCTGTGAACTAAGAAGATAATGCTAAGACAACCTAGTTACCCACAATCTCTGAGTCAGAAGTTTGAATACCTCTGGTCACTCAGCTTTGCCTTTTTTAAGCATCAATTTCAGTAGTATTCATTCATGTTCTGTAATGTTAACTTTTAGCATTTATTCTTCCATTTCTTAATACTCCTAGTGTGTATTAACATGAGCCATCCCTATGAACACAGACACGAAGTCAGTTGACTTGGAATATTCTTAGTCTAGCAGCAGGAACTATACAGAGGCAAGCAGTTAAAAGCTCATTATGCAAGAGGCTAGAGTGTGCACAGAGATGCAGGCCCTGAGACCTGGAAGGCTCATGCACGCTTCTCTGCAGCAAATGGCTTCTGAATTGAAAGTGGAGGATGATGACTTTAGGCATAAGAAAAAATGGTTATGCTCTTCTTAAATAAAAAATACCCTACTATCAAATATTTCAAGACATTTTAAAATTGCTACTTTGCTTCTGGTTTTAGCCATTAATTAGATGTTTTGGGACTAGGCAGTATTCTGGGTTAACAGCTCATACTAATGCAGTAATAAAGAAGTTTCCCTCCTGGTCCCCATTTTCTTATCCTCCCCCTGATCATATTATTTATTCATGGAGATTGTGTTTTGATGAGTTTAGTTTTAAGCCATTCTTTCTTATTAAGTATGGGGTGATAGAAATTCCTGAAACTATAGAAAATACCTGAAAAGTATCATGTGTTTTATTTTCTACTTTTATCCTTGTTGAAGTTTTAGACAAGAATTTTCATAAGTATGTTCATAATAATTCCATAGTGGTTGCCAGATAGCTTGTCTCTGACTCCTTTTACCAGTCTCTTAAGTGGCCACTGAGCAATGAATGAGAATTTGCTCACCTATTATAAGACCCAGAGTTAATCTGTCAGCCCCATCTGTGCAAGGACCAGGTAACTTCCTGGAATGCTGGGAGTTGTAGTTCTTGGAAAATAACAAAGTCTCATGGGAAAATATGGTGATCATATTGGTTTGTCCATAAAAGCCCCTCCAAAACATGTCACTCAGCTGTGAGCTCCAGAGAGTGGTCCTGGCCAAAGTCCATGTACTTGGCTAGTATTTAATATTTTATTAAAAATTGCTGAAAATTTGGCTCAAAATTTTTTTTTCCTCTGGTGAATCTCAGGATCAACACTATGTAGACTGAAGTGCATTGATGCAGTTTCTTCACAAAACTGAATGGCTGCAGGTAAAATCATTTATGTAGGGACACTAAAACCAACTCCAGGATCAACAGCTTTCAAAAGATGGCTCTGCTTTGGGGGAGATAAAAAAGCAAGCAAACAACACACTGGGAAAGTCACAATTTTAGAAGATTTTTGCTACGAGGAAAATCAACTTCTGTGGATCTTTGGGTAGCAACTCTCAAGTGATATGTTAATTGGTGTCCTCTGAGTTAGCAGGCATCACAGACAGTTATTAGTAGTTAAGGCTTCTTTTGTTTAGTACTGGCTTCCAACATTTGGGCCAGTGCAGGCTGAGCTGCTGTTTGATGGTTGAGATATCGAAGGAGATAGAGAGGTCTGGGTATGAAAAGAAGCTCAATAATTACTGTTCTCATGACACAGAAGAGTTTACTGTCTTAAATACTGCTCTCGTTGCTTCTATTGTGACAGTTGTTAGCATAGACTACATGTCTCTCCCTATATTTCTATGCTGATCTGATCTGAACCACCAAGGTGGCAAGTTGGTCATGTGATCAAACAACATGTTAAAAGACTTTATTTAGATCAATGATATTCCTCTCAGAGTCTTTACCATTCTTGAGAGTTCTTTTCTCACTTTTCCTTAACAAATCTATGTTCACTCTACTTAAATAAAAAAGGTTTTATTCAGACCACTGAAGTAGATTAGACAATTAATTGTTCAACAAATGCTCACTCCCCCCCCCCGTCTGTGTCAGGTCTTGGTGTAGTTCTCTGACCCTGAACTTGATCTGGCCAATGGGGTCTTGGCACAACTGACCTCTGGAAGCATAGTGTGATGGTACTGATCTTTTACCTGAGTTTCAGCTATCACCACCAGCCTCTGAAGATTGAGAACATCATGGACTTTTTTGGAGCCAAGTCCAGAGAAGCACAGCTGAAAGTGGAGAGGATTTCCTCTGAAGGAAGAAGATGTTAAGAGGGTATATGTAACTAAAATAATATCCTTTCAAAGGCTGTGCTGGTGTAGAGAAGAAAATTCATCATCATTGGAACCACATGGCAGTGATACATTTCATGAATGAAATTCAGCTTTCTGGGTTGCTTTAGGAAGACTATCATGAACCTGTCATTTTAGAAAGGAAACAGTTTCAATTTAATGATGTCAGGGTATGAATCAATGGCTTTTAGTTGATATGTTTCAGGCATTACACTTGTCCTTGAGAATCATCAATGAATGCCGCTAGTTAAAAACATTTCAAGGAGTGGAGGATATGGAGAAAATATTTAAAGACAACCTCTGAATCATGGAAAATATCTATTCTCAAACCAAAAGAACTCATAGTTGTGGATTAAATATAATGAAACCTATGACCACAGACAATGAATAGGAGCATAACAGTAGTATTGGCTCCATTACTGTTATATTGGCTTAGTTAACTTTTACTGGATTATTTGGACATTGATAAGGCAAGGACTTAGTCTTTTTGTGGGGAAAGCTATACAGGTTATTGATGGTTGTAGGAAAGGCTATTGCTTGATATCTATAGGGATGTATGCCCAGCGTCTTCCTTTGCTGAGAAGGAGCTAAAAGTATTTTGGTTTCTGAACTACTTTTATTTTTATGAAGAAACGGGTTCTGCTCCATATTCTTTTAGTCATATTATCATAGAGAAATATCTTACCGAATTATTTCTCCAACAGTTACATATAAATCAATTTCCATGTGATGAACATGGGGCACATAATAAGAACACGTGGTTCTTTCCATTAGTATCTGAAGGAATTAATGGATAATAAGCCTGGAAGACAGAAGGCAGTAGGTAAGTCACATGATTGGTGTCACAGTCCTCAGATCACAGTCCTCAGATCCCTCTTACTTTGTCTGTTGGTGGGAAGGAATTGTTCCTCAAAGGAGGAAGTTTTTGAAGATGAATGTGCAGTCATCATATGGAGAAGGTACTTTTTTCTGCGGTGATTTTTCTAAGTGAAACCCTGAAAAAGGTCTTGGGGTGATGGTGTGGGGTGTACATGACACTGACATTTGGTTTTTTTTTTTTTTTTTTTTTTTGTTTTTCAAGACAGGGTTTCTCTGTGGCTTTGGAGCCTGCGCTGGAACTAGCTCTTGTAGACCAGGCTGGTCTCGAACTCACAGAGATCCGCCTGCCTCTGCCTCCCGAGTGCTGGGATTAAAGCCGTGCGCCACCACCGCCCGGCTCTGACATTTGGTTTTAGAGACATTAACTGAATCAATCAGCCCAGACTTGGAGCCACCACCAAAACACTGTTGCAGAATGAACAATTCTTCCCTCTTGCATACAAAACTATTGCTTGAATGTCTAAACTGTGAACAGTTCTGGTCAACAAAAGATTGAAAAGATACAACACAACCAGTCCTGTGTCAAACAGAAGAGGCACCACACATTCAAACTTTGAGCCACACTAAAACAACAGGGGCTTTCAGGTGTAGAAGCGATAGCTGAGAGCAAATATGCCCTTTAAGTTAGTAAAATAGGAAAGGAGACCTCAGAAGCCTTCCTGGTTTTCTCAAGCCCCAGTTGCCTTGGGTCTTGAGGCCTCCCTTCTGTATCGGGATACAAATGGAGTCAACAAAAAACATTGTGCACCATGGCTTAGCCTCCAGGCTGGCATCGCCAATAGTCAACACCTCCTTTTTGTTGTTTATTTATTTTGTTTTTACATCCCAATCAAAGGTTTCCCTCTTTCTTCTCCCCCACCTCCCCTCTCCAGCCCTTCCATTCATCCTTTCTCCATTACTGTTCAGATACAGGCAGGCCTCTCATGGACACCAGCCAGCCATGGTATATCAAGTTGCAGTGAGACTAGGTACCTCCTCCAAGGCTGGATGAGGTAATCCAGTAGAAAGAACAGGTCCCCAAATCAGGCAACAAACAACCCCTGTTTTCACTGTTAGAGGTCTCAAAGGAAGACTACAGTTGTAGCATACATGCAGAGGACCTAGGTTGTTCCCATGTAGGCTCTCTGGTTTTTGGTTCAGTCTCTGTGAGCCCCTATGAACCCAGGTTAGTTGGTTCTGTAGGTTTTCTTGAAGTGTCCTTGACCTCACTGGCTCCTACAATAATCTTGTCACCTATTTCCCCCACTGGAGCAAGTCTGACATGTGAGCTGACCTGAAGCTAAACCATGGATTTCTATTTGCTGTTGTTGCCTTTGGCATGTTTCTCCTCTCCCCAATGTATCCAATTTAGATGGCTCCTTTGGAGTTCTTTGGTATCTTTAATAATGTTGCTTATTTTTGCATAGCAAATTTATGTTTGTAGCAGATTAAAATAAAAGTGTATTTTACACCTAATGCATCTTAGTATCACAGAGTCATATACACAAACAGAAGCTTTAATATAACTGTGAAACATTTGCTAATTCAGTGATAGGGCTTTGGATGTTTGCATTCTGTGGAGATTCTTGGATGACTAGTATATGGTTGCTTGCAGGGTTTTAGTGATATTTCAGGAGATGGACTATGTTTCTTAAGATGGGCTAGAGATGTGTCTTTACTTTCCTATTTTCAATAATAGTGTAGATTCTCCCAGCATCTGAAAATTTTACTACCCAATACACATACATTTTTCGGGATGGAATAGAGTTGAATAAATTATGCTGTAAAAATGCATTGTTGTAATTAGTCCCTAGTTACCTGAAATTTGTCATTGACTTGAGTAGCCATCCTACAAAACTGTATCATCCAGTTTATCTGACTTGTCTTTGTAATAGACAGATTCTGCTGTAAGATGGGACATTGAGGGATTGTGGGTGTAAGTTCCTGAAATACTGAGGGTGCACCCTTTAGGGTTAGGGCCATGATGAAAGCTGGGGCATTTGACCCAGTCAAAGAGATATGAGGTCAAAGGAGAAGTCCCTAGCACTCATCCAAGTTCTAGCTCAGTTCAATATGGGGCTTCCCTCTTGTTTCCACCCTAACTGCAGGGCATCCTCTTCCCTGGTGCACTCAGGAAGGGTTGTCTGGTACCATCGGCCAGATGGATCCACCCTAGGTGAGGATTAGAGGATGGTGCTTGGATGGGGAATGCTCACTCTCCCACAGACTTCTAAAACAGTGATTTCTGTCTCTTTCCTTCTCTGTTCTCTTTTTATCCTCAGCTTTAGTGGTTACTCTTCCTGAGGGAAACGGCTGGCTCTGATGCCAGGCTTCTGTCTTGCTCTCATATGGGCCATTACTTTAGAAGTCTTGGTTCAGCATTTACGTGAGCTCAGGGAGAGAATGTGGGGTTTTCAGTTCTGCTGAATGTTAGAATCACTGAGCCTTTTTATTGACACCCGAATCCCTTCTCTAGATGCAGTGATACGGGAGGGGTTAGAACACAGCATTTTCTAGAAGCAGCACTCAAGACATTGCTACTTTCTGTCAAGACTGGGGTGGGAGCTAACAAGATGGGAGGAAGGAAAGGAAGAGGGAAATAATAGAAACGTGTCTTGAGATTCATACTCAGAAGTGAGGACTGGCCTGACTCCTTGCCCCGACAGGCTTTACCATTGGAGAGGGTTTTCTCTGGGATTATTTGCTTCCTTGTTTTGTGAGAATCCAACAAGAGCTGTAGCATGGTGGGAGTCGTGGAAGAGAGACCAGAAGAGGCGCTTGGTGAGGTGCAACTTCGGTTTCAGTAGAGACTTCAGGATACTGGAGATGCCAAGATCATGGGACATGTATGAAATTCAGTGGCAGGTGCGGGATGGAGCTAGCCTGAGCCTATGAAACAAGCTGTGTATACTCTGGAGAGCAGAGCTGAAAAAGTTGGACTCTCCAAACCCGTTAGAGCCCAGAGGATTATGTGATGAGTGAGTCCCAGATGTTGGACGTTGAACTATATTACTGGAATTTGGTTTTGTTTAAATGTGCTGGCATTAATGCTTTGATTCTTCCATGTTGGAATGAGAACATATATAACTTGCTTTGGATTTTTATAGGACCCTGAAATATAGAGACAGTGGACTTTATTGAAGTTTTAAAAAATTGAGATTTTTATGACTGTGGTACTTTTTTGAACTATATCTTATATGTTGATATCAACAAGGAATCTTTTAGATGAACAAGAAAGGAAAGGTTATAGTTCAGTAGTGAGATGTGTATATGTCAGGTTGACAAGGGATAGACTGAGCTGGCTGGTTTTTAATGTCAGCTTGAGACAATATAGACACAACTAAGAAGAAGGAGCCTCCATTAGATTGGCCTGTGAGCGTGTCTGTAGAGGCATTTTATTGATTAATAATTGAAGTAAGAAGGCTCAGCTCACTATTGGTAGTACATCTCCAGGCAGGTAAGCCTGAATGTTAAAAAAAAAATCTAGCTCAGTAAGCCAGAAGAAAGCCAGTTATCAGGATTAATCCATACAATTTCTGATCCAAATTTCTGCCTTAGCTTCCTTCAACAATGAACTATAGCCTCTAAACTGAAGTAAACTGTTCTTCTGCCAGTTGCTTTTGGCCATCTTGTTTTATCACAGCTACAGAAAGCAAACTAGGACAAACTTCCATACGGAAGCCTGGGAAAACTTTCTCCCTTCAGTTCCTGCAGACTTGCTGAGAACTTGGAAGAGCTAACATTTTAGCATTCCCTGAACTCCTCACCATCGCCCACAAACAGAGGCAGCAAAACAGGAGGCTGGAGTCCTGCAACCTCCTGAAGTATTGGCAGTGTTGGAGGGCCTAAGTTGGCCCTTCCAAGCCTGAGGAGGATGGTTTAACCCTGCTCCATCTCTTAATCCCTTCCCTGGATCCACCTTCTGCTTAAAGACCCATTGGGACATTAGTGAACAGTACCCTTTCTAGACTGACTTTTGGGCTGTTTTATTTTGGTTTATCACCCTTCTGCAGAGCTTAGGTACTCACCAATTTGGTGCATTTAGCAGAGCTGTCAAAAGGAAGAACTCTTTCTCTTGACACAGCTCTTGCTGATGTTAGTCTCCAGGCTCTGTAAGCCAGACTGATAGTGCTGAGCCGCACCATGGTTAATTGAATGTTGTTCAATTACTCACTCAGCCAGGCATCGAAGGTTTCCTAACAACTGAAGTGTGGTTAGTACAGGGCACAGGCTCTTTCCTCAAGGGACCCATAGAATAAGGCAAAGTGGCAGTGCTTACCCTGCCCATGCGTACTTTTGATTTTCCTAATGTTGTTTTGACATTTCGTTCCTAAGAGGATGCTTGTGGGATGAATTGTAAAATACCCAATTTTCTCTGATTTTGTAATTTTAAATATTTTCCCAATAAGATGGGATATTGAGAGGGTTCTAGGATTTTTGTGGCCTGAAAATTTATTTCCTACACTCAGATGATGTTGTTACCAGCGTTAGGAGTAAGGCACCATTTGGCAGCATCTTATTTACATTACGTGTGAACGCTCAAGTTCAGGGATGGACTGCTTCCTTAAGTGGATTTTTTTTTAAAGCAAAATGAGATGGTAGCTGATGAAGAGCCTTTTAAAGCTCTCCCCACAGACACAGGGAATTGAGCAGCTTGCTGAGTGTCAAACGATCAGCAGAAAAGCTGGGGGAAACTTTTAAGAGTCCACAGTCCTTGTGTTTTGTAGAGCGGCATGAAGGGGGCATTGGAGAAGGAAGAAAGATCTGGGGACATCACCCTGCCTTCCTAATCACTGTGCCACCCACTCTGCCCAATGGAGAGAGGCACCACTCACTTGAGGGAGTGAACAAGAACACAGCCTAAGCCTTAAGATTGAAACCTGGTATCAGGACCATCGTAGTGAAATATAGTTCTGGGTAAAGCCACACAGTGCCCAAAGTGACACTGAGCCTGGAGAGCTGCATTAGGCCCGACGGCAAAGAGGCTGGGCGTAGAGCTCTGCTCATCACGGAGCAGATCATAAGGTAATGCTGTCTTGAATGTAAGTTCTACTCTTGCTGTAGTGAGACTTAGCAACAGTGAAAACTGAAGGCCCATAAACAGGCTAGAGCTTGCTGAGGAGCCTCTAGGCCTGTTCACCTTTGCCCTTTGTGATACACACCTATGTATCAGCTTTAACCTTGGAAAGGCTGAGGAATATCTTCCCTCTTCCTGAGACTGTGGAGGCCTTGGTGACTGTGAGGCTCAGGTATAATCCACCAAGTGTTGCATCAGTCTTAGTATTCAAATGACATTCTCTGCCACCTATTCCTTTGGGTAAGATAATGATCATCAGGTCCATGACTATAGATGGAACCGTAGTATTTCCCCAGAACCAGCAGAGACACTTGCTCCCCAGGTGGGTGGACTTTTG
Organism: Dicrostonyx torquatus; assembly: GCA_028555095.1. Lineage (NCBI taxonomy): Eukaryota > Metazoa > Chordata > Mammalia > Rodentia > Cricetidae > Dicrostonyx > Dicrostonyx torquatus. Next base: position 4,228,704 of record JAQHUG010000123.1, read on the forward strand.
AAACTTCAAAACCTGCTCCCAGTGATGCACTTCCTTCAACCACACCACACCTTGTAATCCTTTCCAAGCAGTTCAACCAACTACAGACCAAATATCCAAAACAAATACATGAACCTATGATGCTAATTCTCATTCAAACCACCACGCTTGCCCGACCTCCAAAATGTATAGTCACTGTAAGTGATGCGACCTGAGGTTGGAGATAGCCTTAGTGAGGCAGACTACTGGCCACCTGAGCAGATGCTAAATAGAATTCTGCCTCTGTTCTACAGGAGTTCATGAAGGTGTATGCCATATTCCATAATACATAATGATGTTAGCCAAGTTTCAAAAGCCCACACCACTCCAGGATCGATGTCTCTCTCTCTCTCTCTCTCTCTCTCTCTCTCTCTCTCTCTCTCTCTCTCTCTCTCTCTCTCTCTCCCTCCGTCCCTCCCTCCCTCCCTCTCCCTCCTCTGTTACTCTTTTTCTCTCCCCTCTTCTCTCCCCTTTCACTCTGCTTCTATGTGCCTTGTACTTATGTTTCAAAATGTAAGCTCTCAGCTACTGCTCCAGTGCTATGTCTGATGTCCAGCCTGCTGCTCACTCCCTACCATGATGGTCATGGACTCTAACCCTCTGAAACTGTAAGCTCCAAATAAACACTTTTTTCTTTATGTTATCTTGTTAATGGTGACTTCTCACATCAATGGGAAAGTAACTAAGACAGTAGGGTAGCTAAGGATGAAACTTTGCTCTAGAACTTAGTGGTGGGTTGGTGAAGCCTGACACTATGCAGATGCAGCAGTTCTTGTTCCTGGGCCTGGCTATGGATGGAGGACCCAGACAGCTTCACTGCTAGGGAAGACACAGATCCCAGTCTAATCCAACTAACAAGATATATGATAAATTGAAGTGGTCTTTGTTCACAAGTCCATCTCAGCAGTGGAAAGTCTTTATGTGTGAGTATGGACCTTGATCCTAACCCAGTGTTGTATTGTTTTTTTTGTGTGTGGGCTGTGAGCTCAACACTATGCCCCAATTTAGGAGCATTGATGATCAAAGTAGTGGCACAGGAGACCAGGACCAGTCTGTCTACAGTGACACTGCCCAAAGCTAGCCAGATTTCTCACTGTCTGACCATTAACTGTAGATGAGGAATCCAGGCTGATCTGGACCCAAAGGATGTTTGAGAGGATGCAACAACACTCTCCAGTGCTCTCTTTAGGAGTCTCCTGCTCTTTCTGAGCAAAACACAAGCAGTGTGTTTGGGTTTGGATTGTACCGAGACAGAGACAGTGCAGTGACAGCCGACTTCTGGAGAATCTGGGTCTGGAGATCATTGAGTGCTATATAGTGGCAGTGTTGGGAAGTGTGGAGAAAATAAGAAGCCTGCCTAGAATTTCTGAAAAGACAGATGCAAACAAAGCCATATTGGGAAGACTGGAGGAAGTATCCAATTCTGTGCTCAGATCATGTCATGTATCAACAAACATGCAGGGCTTTCTGGAAACTGTGACCTCAGCGAGTTGTCAGAAAAGTGACAGAAACTGACCAGGAGCCAACTGGAAAGAACTCTCAATTAGGAAGCACAAGATTATTGCCTTAAAAAAAACCCCAATGATCTCTAAGAAAACAGACAAATGTTTCAGTACTCTGAGAGTGGATCTTAGTAAGCAAATGGAAACAAACAAACCCTACAAATTCTTGAGCTGAAAAGTACACTCAGCAAAATAGAAAATGTGGTAGAAGGCCTCACTGGCAGCATAACTGGAACAGGAAACATATTTAGGAAGCTGAAAGAAATGCTACATAAAAATACACGATTTGAGGAGGAGCAAGTTAGAAGAATGAGAAGGTGTGCAGAATATATGGGAGATGGGGAAATGCCGTAGAGGTGAGACGTATGTCCAAAGAAACAAAAACATGAAGTTGGATAATCAAAAGTTGCCAGTCAGTCACTCAACCAAATCTATCCCAAGACATTTTATATTTACGTCCCCACAGGTCAAAGCTTGGATGAGAAGATTCCCAAGGTTTCAAGAGAAGAGAAAGAACAGACAGGGTGTCTCAGCCTGCCTCACCTCATCCTGTTTGGCAACTAAGTCCAAGTCAGGAGCGAAGTGGCAGGCAGGAAGTTTTATTCTGCAAATTGCAATGCCTTGCTTTGGAAATGAAGGCAAGATGCTTTCCAGACAAACCCAAGGTGACAGGCTGCCTGTCCACCAGATGTGTTCTACAGGAAGTGCTAACAGAAGCCCTAACAATCAGAAAAGAATGAGAACTCACAGGTAAGAGCAGTTACTTCAATAAATTCAAAATTCTGATATTACAACCATGATGCATAAGCCACACATATATTTAGAACAGACAGGAAGAATAGAATTAAAACAATAACTATATTAATATGCAAAGTGATAGGCAAATATATAAAGATGCAAATCAGGATGGAAATCTCTAGAATGTGGGGAGGGATGGAATACAGAGTTTTCATGTGAATCTATTTTCTCTTGCCTGTTTCTGTTCTTACAATTATATTATGTAGTATCATTTAAGAAACAGCTTGCTGTAATTAAAAGATTTTTCATACCTCTCTTGATAACCGCAAAGCAAAAGCCTTTAATAGACAAACCAAAAATAATTAGCAATGAGCCGAAACACATTGCTGCTTTAGTAAGACCTTGCATATTAATATCTAGAGTATGAATGATTCAAATTCTCCAGTTAACTGGCAGAGTGACTGAATGGACAAAAACAAACAAAAAAATAAACAACCTTTGTGGGGATTTCTTCAAACACTGTGGTTGCCTGGGAAACGATGCCTGTGAGGCAAGAAGAAAATCTGGTTGGATACCACTCAGTAATCACTGTTGGTTCAAACTTCTGGAGTCTGACCCAAGCAGTTTCTTTTAGACATACCCAAGTACAGTACTATTTTGGAAAAACGTTTCCTGATGACTTCCCAATCTCATGTGCACAATAAAACCTAAGGCTTGACTACATCGACACACTTTTGCAAAGTTCCTGTGGCATCTTCCATAAAAATAGGTTATATAGCTTATGGGCCTGGAGAGAATCTGGTATAGTCTTGTGTAGGTACAGATAGTGTAGAGGCCACCAAGCTACAAAGCACATGTGACATCTCCCATTAGGATGGGTTCCATTGTTGGAGAAGCAATGCTCTAGGTAAAGGTCTGAAAATGAAGGCTCAGGGATAAACATAGTATTCTGGGAGATTCAGTGTGGCCTGGCTCTATGGATAGCACACATCACCAGGTCATTAACTACAGCCACTTCCAGCCTGCGGGGTGGAAAACTGGCATTCATCTCTTCCATTGATGAGTCAAGCTGTTATGTCTGACATTCTTGGTTTTCCTAGTGCTTATCTGTGAGTATACAGAACTTGTTCCCTCTACAAACCTCCTTAGAACAAAACAACTATATGTGGTTTATAAGGGATTTTTTTTTTCTATTTGAAGGACACAGACAAAGTGAAGGGTGGACTAAGATGTTCTGTGCTCATGGAAACTCAAACAAAGCAGGGACAACAATATTAGATATTCTAAATCAAAGGTATTAAAAACAGACAAGAAAGCCATATAACAATGATGTCATAGACAGGCATTCTAACCCCCTACTGTAAACAATGGGCACTTTGTTGGGAATGGACCAGGGATTTTCAGACCTGGTTTGTACCCGTTGCCTAGTAGAGCCAACAGACATTACAGAACACCCACCTAGAAGCTATTGAAAACGTCTGTCTCATCAGTGCATGGAACATGCTATAGAGTGGGGCACATTGGAGGCCAGAAAATATGTCTTCCAAATTAAAAATATCAAAATCATATTGAGTAGCTACTGTGACCAATGCATAATAAAACTAGAAATCGGTAACAAGAACAATTTTGGAAGCTATACAAATACACAGAAATTAAACAACTTATCCTTTGCGTTTGTTGTCTCTGTGTGCTTGTGTCTCTGTGCATTGTGCATGTGTTGTTTCTGCGTGTTGTACATGGAATCTTCATGTACCTTCATCTATTGTTCTCTCTCTGTCTCTCTCTCTCTCTCTCTGTGTGTGTATGTGGGGGGGTGTACATAGTGTATGCAGGTGTGTGTGTGTGTGTGAGTGCACACACCTATGTCTATATCAGGGTGTCTATCTCTTTTCAGTTAATTGCATCAAGACAAGCTCCATTAGGGAGCCATAAACCTGCCATTCCGGCTTAGGCAGGCCAGTGAGCTCTTCAGATTCTGTCTCTTAACTCTCTCTCTCTCTCTCTCTCTCTCTCTCTCTCTCTCTCTCTCTCTCTCACACACACACACACACACACACACACACACACACTCACACACACACACCTGGGCTGAAATTTTAGTCATATCTGGCTTTATATGCGGTTGTTGGGCATTCAATCTCAAACAAGTGTTCTTACCCACTGAGCTATTTCTCAGTCCAGTACTTATTTTTGAGCAAGTAGTTGGAGCCATGAAGAAATCAAGAAAGAAAACCTTTCAAAATTCTTGAAAGAAACAAAAAGCAAAGTCCCAGGCTGCACCCAGAGATGTGGCGCTTCACTTCTGCCACAGGCGTTTTACAGTTACTATAGAACGCTTCCGGCTCTTTGGTAATTTAGCCTCAAGTTTTTCTTGTAATCTCTCTTGTGTGACTGTTCTCTCGATTTCTAGTACAGATGCTTCACTCTGGCACACACTGATGACGATGGCTTTAGGCTGTGACTCTAGTAGCCCTTGGGCATTGGGAGGCTTCGCTGTTTGCATTTATGGCATCTGCAAACAGCGGCAGTTTGACTGTCTCTCCACTTCGGGTGCTGGTTATTTCTCTTGCAGGGTTGATCTGGCTAAAACTTCTGAAAGTGAAGGAAGTGGCCTCCTTTTCTTGTTGTATAAGTCAGAAAATGAGCTTTGTGCTTTCACACATTCAATTTAATATTATGTGTTGGCTTGTTTTAAGTAGCTTGGTTATGTTGAGGTAGATTTCTTTTATTTTTATTTTTTGATTTTCGAGTCTGAGTTTCTCTGTAGTTTTTGGAGCCTATCCTAGAACTAGCTCTTGTAGACCAGGCTGGCCTCAAACTCAAAGAGATCCACCTGCCTCTACCTCTGCCTTCCAAGTGCTGGGATTAAAGGCATGTATCAGCACTGCCCGGCTAGATTTCATATTTTAAAGATTTATTGGTTTTGCTTTTATATGTATGAACGTTAGGCCAGCATGTTTGTATGTGAGCCACATGCGTGCTCATGCTTGCCAGAAGGGGGCGTTAGTTCTGGAACTGGAGATACAGATGGTTGTGAAACCAAACCAGATCTTGTGCAAGAGTAGCAAGTGTTCTTTCCTGAGGACCATCTCTTCAGTTCCTGAGGTTCTTTTCTGAAATGCATAATTGCATCACATTTTTATTGTGAAAAAGCTGTTGAATTTTATCGAATGCCTTTTCTGTGTATATTGATTGTCATGTGATTTTTGTCTCTCATTCTGCTGACATGGTTATCGTAACCATTGATTTGAACATAATGACCTGTCCTTATATCCATGACATGAATCCCACTTGGTCATGGATATTGATCTCATTAATTAATTCAGCTATTGCTGAATTTGATTTACTAATATTTTATTGAGATTTTTTTAACTTATGCTCATTAAGAGTTATTGTGTGCGTTTATTTCTAGGTTCTATTCTTTCCCATTGTTCCATGCATCTGTTTTCTTGCCAGTACTACACTATTTTAACTACTACAACTTTGAAACATTTTGAAGTCACTCAGTGCAATGCTTCCTGCTTTGTTCTTTTTTCCGAAAATAGACAACTGTTTTCACTTTGTGTGTGCATATGTGCCTCTATATACTCCTAATTCCATGAAGAATCTATTACTATTTTAATAAGCATTCCACTCTGTATGTACACTGCTTTGTGTAGCATGGATATCTTTAAAATATTGAATCAAGTTTTTTAAAAATAAATGTGCTATCTAGAATAAGATTCTAAATTGCACACTAGCCTGGAGACTGAGGCTGGAACACACAAATTCAAAGCCTGCTTGGGCTTTAGAATGGGTTCAAGTTAGTCTGGTCAATTTAGTGAGACATTGTCTCAAATCAAAAAGTAAAAGGAGGGCAAGGGGAGGAGCTTAGAACTGCATCCCGAGGCCCTGGCTTCAATCCTTGGAACTGCGAAAGTTAAATTGCAGAGAACAGCAGCCATTTGTTGTTGTCTGCTGTAACCATGGCAAACCTGTGCCTTGATGCAGTAGCAGAAAGCCACTGATGGGCAGGAAGATAACCACAGGAGCATAGAATGTTTTAGCTGTAGCTTCTAAAAAGTGTAGAGCTGCAGAGTGTAACAGTGTTTGTTTCTTGTTTTTATTTTTTCTCCATATATTTGAGGCAGAATCTTGTTATACAGTTCCAGCTGGCTTGGAAATTGCTATTATAGTTCAAACTGGACTTGAACTCGTGATCTTTCTGACTCAGACTCCCAAATGCTAGAACTACAGGACTGTGCCATTGCCTGTGAAATGTACTCGTGTGTGTCAAAGAACCCAGGAACAAGAATGACTCAATATCTGGTGTTCCTTGAATCACTTTTTACCCCACCCTTTTACCCTAAACCTCTCCAGCTCAGGGTCTGGGTTTCCCTTACCCCAGCTTCTCTTTCCTATATAAACCAGCCACTTCAGATCTGGGCTCTCTTGGCTCCTGGCTGGATTGCTCTTCTCCTCTTTGCTCTCTTGGCTTTCTCTCTCATTTTCACCTATTATTGCCTGGCTCAGTCTGGACTCTTCCAGATGCCGCTGCCTGTCTTCTTCCTCATGTCTACAATAAAACCGTTCTCAACCGTACCTAGGAGCCATCATGTCACCATTTTTATTCAGTGTGATCTTATTGCAATCTCCTAGCTCCAGAGCCAAGACACACACCTATGCTGGATTATCACTGCAAGTCTCAGTTAAGTTTGGGATTCTGGGCTCAGAGAGTTTTGGTGGGAAGAATGCCCTCCTTGCTCAGGTGAGGCAGCCATAGTGGGTAGGAACTGGGCCTGTCACAGTTATTGGAGGTCCCTGAGACCCTGGTGTCACTGTCCTGATACAGCCCTGCTAGCACCATTGAGTCATTTGTCCCAGAAACACTTTGTGTGGGTGGGAAAGATAAGACCACACACTAATAAATAGCCCGATTGCTTCCTTCAGGAGATTCCTACCAAGCAATTCATCAGCGCCAGCCATGTGCCCACCCAGGCAAATAGCTCACTTCTCAAACCACAGTCCCCTAATGGAGATTCACTTTCATACTCACCCCTGTGTGCTCCGACCCTGAATTCTAAGGCCTCAGACTTTGCCCAATCTCCTGTCAGTTCCCACCTTGAAGGATGGGCTTTCAGGTCAGGAGAGTAGCCCGTGCATGCCCCTCCTTCCTCCATCCTATGAACCTTCTCTATATGATGCTACGATTGCTCAGCTAGTGTCTCCCCTCACTGGAGTGAGCCGGAACACACCACTTTGAATAATAACGAATTGCCAGCAGTGTAGTGAGACTGATCTCATGTCTCCTCAAAGGCTCCAGATTGGCAGCGTCAGCTGTAAGTGGCAGAGGACACCCATGCCATGTAGCCTGCTGATATCTGCCAGGTCACAGGTGGGGGAGACAGGATGTCAGAGACCAGCAGGGAAGAGCCAAGGTGACTGACTTGAGTGCACAGGTGACAGGCAACCTGAAATAGTCTCAAAGAGCTGAAGATCATTTGAGCGAGGAGGCATGAGTGGTCCTCTAATTTTAATTTTTGTTGTTAGGGGAGGACTTGAGTATAATAGTTTGGGTATTGAAAGAAAATGTGACCTCATTTCGTACTCAAGCCAATTGAGCTAGAGGCATATTGGTTCTACAAAGCCACTGGGCTATGATTGGAGTATTTTCTTGGCTGTATAAATTATGCTTTACACTTCTTTCACTTAATGAGTTCTGCCTGTACTTTGGAAATGCAAAATGAAATGTTTTCAGCATGAGGTCATTCATATGGCACTAGAAATCAAAGGGCCATGCAACATTCGAGAAAAAAAAGCCAGAAGATCTGTAGATTTCATTTAAGCATTTTTTATTTGCTTAGTAGAAAATTAAATCGAATATGCACAAATTGACTGTACCTTACTTGCAATGAGCAGATTTTTAAAAACACAGAAGCAGTAATAGGCAATGTGGTAATGAAAAGCCCAAAGCCTTCCTCTCCATAGGCTTATCAGTAAGTAGTAAAAACAAACAAAAATTACCATGAAATAGTCACCAGGAGACCATGTTTTAAGGTAAGCAAGTTGTTGGCATTAAGATTATCAGTTTGTTTGCTATAAAACGCCACATCCTGTTGTTTTTGAAGGTTGAAACTCAACTTCGTGGATGACTTCTTCCCAAGACATGATCTTTTATCATTGATCTTGTACACAGATTACAAAAAGGACACATTTTCATGGTGCAAAAAGCAAGCGTTTAACTCAGAATGATAGATGGTTTCCCACTGCTTTTCTTTCTGGGTTATTTGGGCTAGAGCAAATTGCTAGATAAATACAGTAAGAGCTCTGGGTTCACTGTCATCTCTCCTAATAAATGAGTTAGGTGAAAGTCACAATCAGAGACAAGATGTCTTCTATCAGGATGCTACAGATTACTAAGTACCTGGGATCAAAGTGCTTCTGGCCTGCGGGACTCCATGAGGATGGTTGGCCGTCTGAAAACACCTGTGCTCCATAACCTTATTTCCCTTTGCCTTCTCTCAATATACAACCTTAATGGACTGTGAACATTCTAGTTTGCCATCTTATAGGCTTCAGTTTGACTTATTTCTTTCACTATACTATGTCTAAAGAGAATATCCTGGCAAGAAGAGGATAAGAAAAACATTCTTGAAGTCTTACTTTATAGTGTGTGTATGTGTGTGTGTGTGTGTGTGTGTGTGTGTGTGTGTGACAGAGAGAGAGAGAGAGAGAGAGAGAGAGAGAGAGAGAGAGAGAGAGATCTGATATTTACCATGTGATTGGCACATACAACCATAGCCTCATTAGACAGGAGATCAGTTGGATCCTATGGGGCTGGAGTTACAGACATTTGTTAGCCTCCATATGGGGATGCCAGAAGGGATGAATTCTTTTCCAGTAAGGACCTTGGAACAGTGAGTGCTCTTAATTGCTGAGTCATCTCTCCATCTCCCTGCAAGACTCTCTGGACTTTTTTTCATCTAAATTTTAGAAGTGGGCTGTAATAACTCCCACCAGGCCTGGCAGAGGAAGTGCTTCGTCTTGTATCCCTTTTTTTTCTCAGCTGTGGCTTTCTTCTTGACATTACCCATAGCTTCACTGGTGGAGAAAAGCTTTGTGTGATTAAATCCTTTCCTAAGAGTCTCTTGGGCATCTCATTTGGCATAAAGGTATCTGGGTAGTGAGCTGTCTGTCATGGCAAGCTTTGTGAGGGGTTTGGCTTCCTCCTGTCATCAGACCAACAATGTCAGCACCAGGGAAGACTGCAAACTCCGAGACACCCCCCAACCCAGAACCAACTAGATCAGCGATTTTCAACCTGTGGGTCAAGACCTCTTTGGGGGGTCACATATGATCCTGCACAATGACATGCAATGACATTATGATTTACAACGGGAGCAGATTTAAAAATATGATAAAGTAGGATAGAATAATTTTATGATTGGGGGTCACCACAGCATTGAGAAGCTGTTGACCTTATGTGACCCTTTAATGGGTCACAACATTAGGAGGGTTGGAAACCACTGAACTAGATCGAAGTCCTGTGGGTATGATGGTTCGGTTTCCACAGTTCTTCCTGACACCCCGTTCTCCTACCCATTCTCCACTTTAATGCCCATCACACCACCCGGAACATCATCCAGAACACATATCACCTAGCTTTCCCTGGCCATTTTGACTTAGTAAGGGCAGAATGTCGGTTTTATTTCTGGCAGGTTCTGGGGTGATATTTTCTGAAGCTGTAAGTCAGGGCCCACCTTTAAGAATCACTTCTTGGGGTGGGGGCACTTGTGCTCCTTTAAGTGTCATTCGGCAGCTTTTGACAAGTGCCTAGCTCAGCTAAGCCCAGGGAGATACCAGTTGTTAGACATGACCTCCACCACGGGCTTCTTCACAAAGACATCAAGTGAAGGTGATGCATGGAAGCAGGAATCAAGGCATAAAAGATGGCCAGCAGCAGTACCATCACAGCTTCTTTCTCCTCCTCCATTAGAAGATGGGCAAAGGAGATGAATGAGTAAGTTGAGTAAGCAAAGTAATTCATAGTGTGGGTCAATGATAAGCCAATGAGAAGCCAATGAGAACATGAGAAGCCAATGACAAGATGAGAAGCCAATGAGAAGATGAGAAACCAACGAGAAGATGAGAAGCCAGTGAGAAGATTAGAAACCATTAATTAAGAAGATGAAAGTTGCTCAACTTCTTGGAAAGAAAGTACAAACTCGTAATGAAACATGGCTTTTATCTTCCAAGTTTACTTACATCCATTCTGTGAACACCAATAGTGCTGTGTGCCATGAGAGTAAGTCATCCCTGTGTCTCCTAGACCATTAAAAGGGGTGCATCAGTCAGACCCATGGTCCTACTTCTAGGGCAGTGTTTTAAAGAAACCAGAGATTCATAGATGGACTTCTTTGTGGAAATAACATTACACTGTTTTGCAAAATAGCGAAACATTGAAAATGCTGGAAAAGTCTAACAATACAAAGAACTGGACAATAAATGGGGTATAGAATATATGTGATGTGGAACTATCACAGGATGCTTGTTTGGAGAAAAGAAGCAGACAATTAAGGGAGAGAGGAGAAAGAGGAGGGTAGTAAGAGAGAAGGGTGAATGTTCACAATTACAATGACATACATGCATAAAATGCCATAATTAAAAACAAGTAAGCAAATAGCCATGAATAACAACCAAAAATAACTAAGTCCTCAGTCATCATGCTACCTGGGTGATGGTTGACACACATCTGGCCATGACAGAACCAGCCACTCACCTGATCCTTAGCCAGAATGCATGTGTTGAGAATAAGGTCCTGCTGTTCCTGTGGCCTCTGGGCTTAGCAAGGACATCAGGGATAACTGTGTTGGAACAGTTAGAGCTTCAGTGCCAAATAAAAGAAATAAAAAGGAAAGGAGAGGGCATGACTGTCCCTAGGTATGGTGGAGACAGTTTATTACATATATGTGGGAGAGCATAGTGAGAGGCAGGAATATCTGGGAGAGTCCAGAGTGAGCATGACCAGGTTGAACTGGGTCATGTAGTGGGAGGGGAAGGGGAAGGAAGAAGGGAAAAAGAGGAACCAGGTATAGCATCTTGGAAGCCAAAGGCCCAAAAGGGAAGGGGCAGGTAACCAATATTTTTGTATTATAGAGGAAGAGCCTCTGGGGGAAGAACAGCCCAGCCCCTAGGCTGCAGAGTTCTGATGGATGGTGGGGTATGCAAGTCATACCCTGTAACAGGCAGGGACTGAGGGATGCTGGGAGAACCCGGTGGCCAGGTCCAACTTGATATGTTAAATAGGCACCTCAACTGTTTGTCCCAGTTTTAAACTTAACATCAAAGCCTTTTGTTGATAATAAATAAATGGTAAAGGACATTTTAATCATCTATGACACTGGGGCATTACAGTTGGGGCCCCCAAAACTGGAATGTTGGCTAAGTCTAGAAAGAGCAGGCTGTTTCACTCACTGTTCCAGGACTGCAGTACCATTTAGGGCTAGTGTCATGCAGAATGCACTTGGAGAAATTTGTGGTCTTTAACTGATTGGAGATCTGCTGGAACAGATATCTGAAAAGAGCAGAAGATTGAGTTAAGGAGTTTAGCAAGAATTTTTTTCTTAGGTGTGCATTTGATACTTTTATCCCCCATGGACCTGGCCTTTGGGGGATGGGCATCTCAAGACCAGGGGAAAAGGAAGAGATCTCACCCTCAGGAATAGGCAGATGGAGAAATGGGGTGTTGATTGACATCACTTATCTGGAGTCCATTTAACCTGTGAAAGACTGATCCAAGTCAATTCCCTGAAATTTATAAGGATTTTTTAAAGCTTATAAAAAGAGATAAATTTTAGATATATTAGCATTACCACTGTATTCTGTACTGAGAGCTACATTGTAGAAAAGGAAGTAGACTCTTGCCTTTGAGTCCCAGTAAAACCTTAGGGAAATGGTTTTGGTTAAAAGTATTAACATTTTTTTCCTCTGATTTGAAGACTGGGTGTATATAGATTAGGTAGATGTTTTTAACACAGTGAGAAGCACTTCTAAATCTATTCTTAGAAAACAACCAAAAGGGACTTAAAATCAGGAGCTTGTGACTAGGATAATAGTAGTAATGCTTTGCCAGCATTAGATTAGTAGTTTCAGAACTCCACTGATTAATGGTAAGGCCCTGAACTTCTGAAGTCTTAATACAATAGTAGCATAGGAAGACAAAGAATTCTGAAACATTTTTAATTCTTTTTATTTACCTTAAATCACTTTCTTATCACAACTTAAAATTTTACATCCTCAGATCTTACAAAAAGTTGCATTTACACCTTAAAACACCTTCTTAGACCTTAAAAACATTTTCCTAGCTCTTTACAGCTTGGACTTTCATAGCCTCAGACCTTGCATGAAGTTCACACCATTTTCCTACCCAGTTATTTACCAGGAGACACAGGGGGTCGATTACTGAGAGCAGTCACTGTAAAGTGTGTTCCTTTAAATAAAGGAATAGTAAAAAGTTAGAGATTTGTTTTGTGAGTTTATCTCTCTTTCTCTTTTGAGTCTGGTAGCAGGGCAAGCTGTGTTTAGACCTAGTAGTAGGTCTAGGAAAGTGAGGCCTATGGCCTGATTTTTATGTATAAAGAGAACTGAGAAGGCAGCTGAAGTCTTGGGAAAGGGGTTCGGTGCTTGCTACTGTTAAAGTCAATATCCTCAGAGATCTGAGAAGGATAAACCATAACTGGAAATATAGTCTAAATGGTCTATGTATCAATTAAAATAACAGAGATCTGTTACCTAGATAGATAAACTCAGGTTCAGGGGGTCTTCATAGTCTTGTTGGGGGCAATATTTGTAGGTCTTCAGCTGTCATACAGGAAAACATTTAATCTCTAGCTGTAATACAGAACAGCATAGCTCTTTGGCTACCAGACCCAGGTCTGAGATTTTTCTGTAGAGTAACAGCTTCAGGGACTGACCTTACTTTGACCATGAAAAATAGGGTAATCAATGCCAAAGTGACCAGAGTGTAACCAGAACCCTGGCAGCAGATGAGCTATGGGATAATTTTTTCCCAGTGTTTAGAGTTACCACAATCCAGGGGGAGTTGCCATACCCCTTCTATCTTTTTTGGAGACTTCAAGGGTTCCCACTAGGAGAGCATAGTTCTGTCTATTATAGAAAGCTTAAATATTTTAAATACCATATACTACAGATATCTGAAGTGTTTGAGGACCACCTGTCTATCTATTAGGTATATCCATATAGACAAACTTTGCTTGTTTCTAGCTAATTGTTTTAGGCTTAAGTTTGAATATATATACAGAGGACAAAGTAAGGCTTATTCTTGTAGTTAATTATATTAGTACTTAGTGTGCCTACAAGTATGGTTCTGAACATCTTAAAGAATTTGATCACCTTTAAGGTGATCATCTATTAACTTGTATTTCTTAAGTATGCTTAACTGTTTACATTAAGTTAATAGCTTTAATAAAACCAGGAATTTACATTATATCCCTGTTAGGATTAGCCTTAAAAATAATAGTTTTTGAATTGAAGCTCTTTTAATATCAAAATAAAACTTTTTAATTATAAATATGGTGCATAAGGAGACAACTTTACTGATCCTTTTACAGTGCCCCATGAAGGAAGATGGGCATTTTAAGGAAACCAAAATGTCAACCTGAGGGTGGGAAGGGAAAAGTTTGCTCCATACTGTCAAGGCTGTCTCCTGGGAAAGCAAGGAGAAGCAATAGGGGAAAGATTTCTAAGGTTAGATGAAATGATAGAAAGGGGACTTGAGAGCCTTGAGGAAGCTAGAGGCTAGCACTGACCTTGACAAGTTAAGAGATACCACAGAAGGACCACAAGTTTCTTTTGTCAGAGAGAAGGAGAGGAGCTCCTTTTTTTGATTATAGCAAGCAGGAGCTTCCTTTAAGCTCTGAGGAAATGGGAGCTTCTGTCTAAATTTCTGACCATGGGAAAAAGATTTTTCAGGGGATCAGACACTCCATAGAATACTGCTGCATTATTTTTGTTAGGTTGAATTCATCCAAATAGCTAAAGTTCAAAGAGAACAAAGACAAAGCTTCACAAATATCACTGTAAATCTTAGTAGACCTTAGGAATTTATAAGTTTTGGTTATCAAATATACCTTATGTATCAACATATATTGTGTCTCTGAATTGTTTAGCAGGCTGGTGTTAAACAGTTAGCAAAGCTATAAGTTATACATACATCTTAAATCAGCTTTTGTTAAGCTGAATAAACCTTTATAACCTTAAAAGTTTGTTACCATATAGAGTATATTGTAAACCAAAGTCAAATCACATATATAACATTTTATAGCAAACATCACCTTAAATTTCTATCATCATACAAAAATTTATGCTAATCTAAAATCTTTGAGACTTGTTGCTTCCTTAGTCTAAAAAGAGAAACAATGCTAAACAGAGCGCTTATTAGGACTGAGAAATTGTACAGATGCTGCTTAATGGCATGAGGTCATCTTAAGATGGTGAAGTCACGTGGTACATGCCCTTTAACCTAACTAAAGGTGGCTGCCAGTCATGTGACTCCTACACCTTGAAGGGCATCAGCCAAGATGGAGAAGAGTCAGATGGTTGCTATTTAAAACAAGTTTTTAAACAAGAGTTGAATCTAAACTGCATATACAGTATATTCTAGATTAGAGGTGACTCATGTATTTATGATGTAGTAAATTGAAATTCATATGTATAGGTTCTAAAAATAGGCTTTTATTATAAGATTTTAACCAAATTTTCTTAGATTTTACAGATTCCCTTACTATAGCCAATGAGTTTACAAATCAATCCTGAGACAAAGATTATTTACACAATAGTCTTAAAAGATTTCATGGGAGCAGAAAAATCACAAAGATTTAAGAATGGAAAGTTGTAAAACCTTAGAGAAAAGAGAATTTGGGATCATTTGCTTGTGAAGTTGTTATAATCTGAGAATTTGAAAGCACTCAAGTGTGCTTCCTTATCTCAGCAACCTATACTCAGGCCAAGCCATCCTCAGCAAGACAGCAAGGTTTTAAGAAACTCTGAGTCTGAGAACATAATTGAGTCCAAGGAGAAAATAAAGAAGGGTCACAAAAAGAACTCTGCTGTAGGGAAGGTTGGGCAGCTAAGAGACAGAGAACAGTGTAGCCATAAGGGACAAGGAGGAACAAGCAGGAACTCTACCAAAAGGAGGTTTCCAATATCACAGAAGCACCATGGGCATAGAAAAGCTACAGGACTTAGTAGGTAGCTCCTAATGTGAGTTGAGAAGGTTCTAGAAAGAACTGAGAGGAGCTGTGAGTGAGCAGAGGGGTAAGTGTCATGGTAACAAGAATCTTATACCTGGGTGTCCAAAAGTGGACTGAGAGACTTGTCAGAGAGAAATGTCCCAAATCACAGAGGAGAGGAATCCCTTTCCAGATGATGTTGGTGGTCTGGTAGAGCAGGAGGAAGCTTCCTGGCACACTGGTGTCACTTTTGTAGTAAAAACAGACAAAGCAGGGAGCTCTGTATTGAAACTAACCACGTAGAAGGGGAGAGACAAGTGGTTAAAGCAGATAGAGGAGAAAACAGCTGGCGAGGTATAAGTGTCATAGCTAGTAGAATTGCCCACATGGTGGAGTCCTGAAAGGTGTTGCAGGGATTTTGCTCACTTGGTGGGAAGCCCAAAGGGCAGAGAAGGAATAGGCCCATCTTGCAGTGTTGCAGGTGGCCCAAAAAGGGTATGAAAGGGATTTGCTTTTGTGGTGGACATTCTAAGAGGGCATAGCTGGGAGATAGGACACTTATGTATAGGCAAGGAGAAACAGATGGTTGGTTAAAATGCAGAGAAGAAATGGCTGAAGAGGCAGACTCTGGGATCGAAATTGATGGGTGGCAAAAGCCAGAAGAAGTAAATGACCCATATGGATCTTAGGAGAGTCAGATCAGCAGCTTGGTTTAAAAGGGGCCTGTTTCCTTGGAGAAAGAACTCATTTAAATCATTTCTAGGGTTTTGGCACCAGATGGATGAAAAGAGAAAAAGGTATGATGGAGAAAGTTTACTGTGGATATGTAGGAGAGCATAGACAGAGTCAGGAATATCTGGGATAGTCCAGAGAGGACATTGTTTGGTTGGAACCTCCAGTTTACTCCTACTTGATCCAAAAAGCCCCATTCCCCCTCCCCGACTCTCTCTCTCTCTCTCTCTCTCTCTCTCTCTCTCTCTCTCTCTCTCTCTCTCCAAACTCTACTTTCTCAGAGAATATCTAACAAAGAAAAGACACTAAAAACCTAGTTTTGCATTTTTGGCAGCCAGGACATCTCCTCCTCTGAAGTTGCCAGCCACCCAAGTGCCTGCCTAAAATGTTCAGTTTTTGATCAAACTTGGACATAAACCCAGTTTGTATCAGACACGTCATCACCCTTCATCTACAACTTATATAAACTCCCTGCTTTAGTTCAGGTGTGTGACTTCTTCAGCCTCAATCTCTGGGACTGGAGGATTCACCTGGGAGTTGCTTTGCCCAAATAAACCTGTTCTTTTACTTTTAAAACTTCCGAGTCCTTGGTCCAAAAAACAGTGACAGAAATATTAGTTAGATGAGTGTAAGCTTTCCATTTTAATATTTATTTTTTCTTTTATTGAAAATAGATTCTTTTTATACAATATATTCTGATTTTAGTTCTCTCTCCCTCTACTCCTCCTACTTCCTCTCTCTTTCCCCTCCCCTCTATATCCACTCTCTTTTAGTCTCTCTTTAGGAAAGAATAGGCTTTTTAAGAGAAACAACAAAATATAGCACAATAAAATATGAATAGATGAAGCAAAAACTCTCATATCAAAGTTCGACAAGGCAGAGCAGCAAGAGGAAGAGTCACCAGAGCAGGCACAAGAGTCAAAGACCCACTCATTCTCATAGTCGGGATTCCCATGAAAATACTAACCTAATAGCTGTAGTAGACATGCAGAGGACCTGGTACGGACTTGTGCAGGCCCTGTGCGTGCTGCTTCAATCTCTGTGAACTCATTTGTACTATGCTTAGTTGATTCAGTGGGCCTTGTTCTCTTGTTGCCCTCCATCCTCTCCAACTCTTACAATCTTTCCATATCCTATTCTGCTGGATTCCCTGAGCAGAGGAATTTGATGGAGACCACCAACTAAGACTATCTCTCCAAATAACATCTGGCTGTGGATCTCTACATCTGTTTCATTCTTCTGCCAGAAGAAGTCTTTCTGAATCCTTTTGTTGATTTTTTTTAAAGACAAGTAGTATTTGATTTTACCCTAGGTCTCTTGGTTATCTCTGGTTATTGGTTTCCCTAGCAGGAGTGGGTATAGACTCCTTCTCATAGAATGGGCCTGATTGGTTGACTACTTCCACAGGTTCTGTGCTACCATTGCCCTAGCATATTTTGTAGGCAGGGCAGATTGTAGGTCTAAGATTTTGAGGCTGGTTTGGTGTCCACACTTCTCTTTTTTATTTTT
>JAQHUG010000123.1:4286443-4311960 GCA_028555095.1 Dicrostonyx torquatus
CCATAGAGACCATGGAAGTAGTGTAGAGAGATGGAGCAATACCTCGGAGACCACAAAAGTAGTGTAGAGAGATGGAACAGTACCACAGAGACCACGGAAGTAGTGAGGAGAGAGGGAGCAGTACCACAGAAACCACGGAAGTAGTGTAGAGAGATGGAGCAGTACCACGAAGACCATGGAAGTAGTGTGAAGAGATGGAACAGTATCTCAGAGATCATGAAAGCAGTGTAGAGAGATGGAGCAGTACCACAGAGACCACGGAAGTAGTGTAAAGAGATGGAACAGTAACACAGAGACCAAGGAAGCAGTGTAGAGAGATGGAGCAGTACCACGGAAACCATGGAAGTAGTGTAGAGAGATGAAGCAGTACCACGAAGACCACGGAAATAGTGTGGAGAGATGGAACAGTATCTTAGAGATCATGAAAGCAGCGTAGAGAGATGGAACAATACCACAGAGACCACGGAAGTAGTGTAAAGAGATGGAACAGTAACACAGAGATCAAGGAAGCAGTGTAGAGAGATGGAGCAGTACCACGGAAACCATGGAAGTAGTGTAGAGAGATGAAGCAGTACCATGAAGACCACGGAAATAGTGTGGAGAGATGGAACAGTATCTCAGAGATCACGAAAGCAGTGTAGAGAGACGGAGCAGTACCACAAAGACCATGGAAGTAGTGTAAAGAGATGGAACAGTACCACGAAGACCATGGAAGTAGTGAGGAGTGATGGAGCAGTACCACAGAGACCACGGAGGGAAGGAGACCAACCTTTCTCTTTTCCATGGTGTTTGTGTTCCAGGTTCTAGACAGCTGACAGGCATGCTCAGAAGAAGAAGGCTCTTTGTGTATCAGAGAAGGCTGATGGGAAGGAAGCCTATGATGGACCCAGGAGTAGTCCAACTATTCTATGAAACATGCCAGGTTTGATAAGAGGCGTGGCCCTACCACCAGAAGAGAATAAAGAGAAGTGAGAACATAGCACCCCTGCCTACAGTGGGTGCATTTGCAAGTGACTTCCTTATTTGGGGAAGGGATGCCACACAGATCGTAGCTGTTGCAGTGTTTCCAGGAGAAAAAGGCCCCACATCTCCTACATTAGACTGGCTGTAGGGTCTATTGCTGCATTCTAATAGTGATCAGCTTTTCCTTCCCACTACACCATGCTGATGTTGATTTTCTGTCTCAGTCTGTTTTGTACTTTCTGTGCCTAGAGATGCTTTATTTTTATTTATAACGTGTCTCCCTTCTTTCTCTTGTACTTCAGGACCACTAGTGCCATCAGCCATGATTCTGAGAAGGAGCGTGTGAGATTAATACACTCGTGTTCTGATTCATTTTTGGAGCCAATGTTTACTGAGTGCTTTCTCCCAGTAAGGCCTTACACAAGGTGCTCTAGAGGAATAAGAAAGCCATGAAGCAAACCCCAACCCTTTCCTACTTTATTTCTTCCAGCATAAGAGAGTCTGTAGCAATAGAACAGATACCTGCGACCTTTTGTTATAATCCATAGGTTTTGGGGAAGGAACACTTTGTGCCTGGAGAAAAAGTAGTAGATGAAGACCAGCGCAAAGAAGGTCACATGACTCTGTTAAGCTAAGGAGACATAGATGGGTTTCAATAGGACAAATTATAGGCAGAAGAGGCACATAGAGGCTGGAAGGCTCAGACTGAATGTCACTAGTAGAGTACTCAGTCCTCAGCAGCTGGAACTTCCTTCTGGTTTCCCAGGGAACACACATGATAGAAGGCAGACCGATCAGAATTTGCATTTTGAGACTGAAGAGTGATGCATTAACTAACAGAAGAATCCACAGAACCAAGGGAATGTATTGCTAGGTTGGCTGATCCTGAGATCAACTAATTTGATATATGGGAAATCAATGGGTGACAATGAGGATATAGTCTCATGATCAGAGCAGACAATGGACTCCAAAGAACTGATGCAGTGAGAGAGGAAAGATCAGACAGAACATTGGCAGAAAATGCAATAGTTTTGTCAAATGTGTGCTCTTCTTTTATCTCAGGCTGTTGGAGTATTTATAACATGCCACATGCTTCCTTTTCAGAATATGAACAACTTCCATTTAGTTTGTATAAGTTGATTTGCATGTATTTTTTCATCTCTGTAAATAACTGAGGAAAACCCTGATCATTCCCATATTATAGGTGAGAAACTGAGACTTAACTGACATGCCAAATCTTGAATATTGAATAAGAATGGTGCCATAGACTCATGTATTTGGATGCTTAGTCACCAAGGAATGGCACTATTTGTGAAAGGATTAGAAGGATTAGGAGGTGTGGCCTTGTTGGAAGAAGTATGTTAATGGGGGGAGGGCTTTAGGCTTTGAGGTTTCAGAAGTCCATGCAAGATTTCTCTCTTGAGAAGACTCTCAAGAGTCTCTCTCTCTCTCTCTCTGTCTCTCTCTCTTTGTCTCTCTCTCTCTCTGTTTGTGTGTGTGTGTGTGTGTGTGTGTGTGTGTTTATCTCTCTCTGTCTGTCTCTCTTTCTCTCACTCTTTTTTTGCCTATGGATCAGAATGTAGCTCTTAAGTACTTCAGCACCATGTCTGCCATGATTACTGTCATGCTCCCTGCCATGATAATGGACTAAACCTCTGAAACTGTAAGCCAGCCCTAAATTAAACACTTTCTTTTTATAAGAATCGCCTTGGTCAAGGTGTCTCTTTACAACAATAACAGGACTAAGACACTGGTAAAAGTCAATGTCAGAGAGATATTAATCCATCTGTGTAACTTTCACAGTGTTTTCCTACTACAGAAACTTGACATTTTTGCCAACAAGTTATATGACAATTTTTCTTACAAACATTTTGTGAGGGGCTTTGAAAAGTACTGCTTGAATTATATGGACTTAATAAATTGTGTCTACTTCTGTTTTTGTGTGTATGTTCATTTTTACAGAAGCCAGGCACGTTTTTTAATTATGTGCTGTATTGGCCAGAGTTTTCCACTAGAAAGCACACACCTGTGAAGTCTTTCTTAGGTTGTACTTTCTGTGTCCATAAGATGCTTCAGTTCTTAGATAAAGTTCTGCAGTTGCTAAGTGATGTAGGAGTTTCTTCTGTTTGTGTGTTGCTTTCATTGTGTAATGAATAAAGAAACTGCCTTGGCTTGGTTGATAGGACAGAACTTAGGTAGGCGGAGGAGACAGACCTCAATGCTGGGAAGAAGGGCAGAGTCGCAGATGCCATGGGTCTCCTGCCTGAGACGGATGCTGGTTAGAATCTTGTCAGTAAGCCACAATCACGGGGTGATATGCAGATCACCAGAAATGGGTTAAATTAAGATGTAAGAATGAGCCAATAAGAAGTTAGAGCTAATGGGCCAGTTAGTGTTTAAATGAATACAGTTTCTCTGTGATTGTTTCAGATGTCAGCTAGCTGGGCAGCTGGGTCGGAACAAGCAGCCCACTCTTCCTGTTACAGTCCATTTTCTTGTACTTTCTAAATACTATAAATCATATGCTTGGCTATAACATTATTTCAGTTAGAAATTTGATTGAGATGGTACCATCTTTTAATCAGACAAATAATCATTTTTTTATTCTTATTAAGCTTTGAAGAGGAAAATCAATAAACAAAACTCACTGGAAAATTCTGTTTTCATCTTTTCAAGACATGGTGTTTGGGGAGACTTCACAAATGGTCCCTGTGTAGTTACGACTCTGGTACCTGAGTCTTTTAGAGGAAACAATGTTGGTATTCTGCTCCCCATTTTTGGAGAGGAGTTGAGGCACTGCTACAGTGAGGGATGCTCTTGTCAATTTGGATGGCAGTGGGTATAACTGACCACACTAATCTTTGCATCAATAATATATAATAAAAATGAGATTATGAAGATGAGTTCCATCTTTCTCTCAGCAGTCAGGCATATAATCTATTTATGCACTGTATTATGTTACCAGGGCCACCTTCCCATAGCTGTGCTGCTGAGAGACGTATGTCAACTCAAGTGAAAGCACAACCATTTGATGAGAAGGAACTATTTCTGCATTACTGTCCGGGCATCTGAAGGATAATGTGTTTCAGGTACCAGCCACATCTTGCCTAACCCCAATGCCTGAAATTATTAACAAAGTCTTTAAATCTTAAATCTTCTGGGAATTTTCATTTCCTTCATTCATTCTTAACATGACTACATGATGCAGCTGAAGACAGTTTCTGATGCTCCCTGACCCAGCGGTCCTAAGCAAACTCAACACCACGTTGTATATTTCCTAGGTTTGCAGACTACACTACTCACTTTCTTAGTTATGTCTTAGCTTGCTGTGTGTTAGGGCAATCCCCAGTAAGCTCACCATCAGATTACAGCAATGCCTTCATAAACCATCTGGCCAGGAAACAAAGCAAAGAAACAATAGCACCAGTAAGTAAAACACACGTTTAAGTACCTTGTGTGCTTCTGTACATTTCTTTACTTAACCAATGGCGCCCAGGAGTTGTTTTAGGCACTGTAGATATACCAATAACAGAAATCCCTTCTCAGGAACTTTCTTTGTGGAAGGGGACAAAGATAAAGGACTTGAGGGTGGCGACAACTCAGATATTATAGTTTAAAAAGAGTAAAAGGCATGGGAATTTCTTTTAGGGGAGTTATAGCTTTCGTCAGGTGGTCAGAGTAAGTATCAAGAAGGTTTGAAGCTCAGATTCCAGTGGAGGAAGAAGGAAGCCTTGTGGATAGTTGAAGTGGATGTCAGAAGTCAGTTCAAAGGTCCATCTCGTGATTGGACTAGGGCAGGAAACAAGAATGGCATTAATTTGACTACTGCAGTAATGGAGGTTAGGGCTGGGAGTCATCCTCAGGAGGCGCCTGGCTGTGGCAGTGGTAAATAAGTGGTTGGATACTCAGTTTTGTGAGGGAAAGAATGATACTACAGATAGATTGTCCACCTCACTGTCCTCTCTCAGAGTATGTGCAGCACTTCGTGACCGAGGTGCAGAATTCCCTTTGCAGCACGTCCAGTTACGGAGGGCTGGGCGGAGGGAGACTGAAGCCTCTTGGAGCTCAGGGCAAACACGGGCTGCTGATCTAAACTGCCTCTTTTGTGTGAAGTAGAAAATGCGGCCAGTTGCATGAACCTTACCTCTGTGAATTCTGGGTCCTGCCTTTCTCGTTACTCTCAGCTCGCCAAGGTCAGAGGCAACCAGAAGGGACACAGGTTTCCCTCCTTCTTTGCCTCCTCCCTCTTCATTGCTCCTTCCTGCTTTTCTGCCATACGGTCTTCCAGCTCAACTTCAATGGGGACAAGAGCAGATACATCTTCTATCTGCTTCTCGGGTTAAACATTTATTGAGACAGAAACAATTTTTCTTTTCCTTTGCAGCTTATAGGGAGTAGCTCTTTCACCGTTATCTCATTCTCTACATTGCTTCTTCCAGAAGAAGAAGCATAGCATACTGCAAGTTATAAAGCTGAGGTGACAAGAGGATCCTTCATATTTCTCCCCTGCTCTATTGTTAAGTAGCTGTGGTTATGGTTCCTCCCTACAAAATGAAGATGTTTATGATACTGTCTGATATAACCATTATGAAGACAGAAGGAAATACTGTATGCATAGATCAATGCTTGGGACACATAAACATGATAAATAAAACCTTAAGAAATATAATGAGCTGTAAAGTTTCTGGAAGTACAAACATTTTTCTTTCTTGTTAGGCCATGTATTGCAGCTCCTTCAAGAATGCCTACTGTTTTCCAGAAAAATTTAGGGGTTGACTTGTGGTAGCCAGCCCTCTCTTTTGGTCTCAGCATGAGGATTTAAGAATAGACTCAAATGGATGTGAGCATACTTTTATCAGAGTTTACCAGCACAAGTGTCACTCCAATGTGGGGGTTTTTGAGTAGGAGGGTATAAACAAAAGTTTCTGTGGAGCTGATGCTCTGTGAGCTTGTGTGGCTGTGTCCTTTTCAAAGCTGATATCTGCATGGTCAGGGGACCAGAATTCCCACAAGCATGCAAGTCTTGTAAAATGGGAATCTACTTAATAAGTACAATGCATTCTAAATATTCATTGCAATTCTTTATCTAAGTGATACTTATAGGATCAAAATAGAGCTGTTTCTTTTAATTAAAAATAATTTATTTCAAGAATCACCCTTTAAATCTCTCCTTACATCCTTTTTACTTCGAATTTTTAAAAGCTTTTCAAAGTTTTTCCTGAGTCTATTTCTAATTATAAAACACTGCAATATATTGTTACCTAAATTTATGAAAATTAATGACTCAGTGAACTCTTGTGTCACAGCTTATATTCATCCAAAGATTCTTTATAGTACTAATTAAGCATCCTAAATAAATTGACTTTTGAGGCACCTTTCAATTTTTGTAATTGAGTTTAAAAATGATAATCTTTAACTCAATAAAATCCACTATAGAGATCCTAATTTCAATTCTGGAGCTATAGTGTCAGCTCAAATGTCAGGTAAATAAATGAAATAACTTGACCACAGGAAGCCGTGTGCAGTATTTCTCATTAACCTCTTAAAATTGCTAATAGTTTTACACCATGGCATGCATAGGCCAGGTTTTCCATTTGTAGTTTGGGACTCTCTTCAAATTTTTTTTTTTGTATGCTCACTAGAAAACCATATGCCTTCATGATTCTTGAGGAAGAGGGCTGTTTTGTCAGTTAACCAGACTCACAACATCACTTCTGTGTTCTTGGAGTTATGAAATATTTCTAACCGCACCAGGTCTAATGAGAAATATTGTCATCTTCAGTGATAAAATTACTTGCACTTAATTCTTGAGCACCTATGTAGAGCAACTCTATCATACACCCTCAACAGGGCAAACTGCAACTGAGGTCCTAAATCTGAGTGCCCCTCTAGTCTCTGGCCATTGTGGCATTAGTGAATGTGTCCTTAGGAAAGGAAATCTGACTGAAATATTTGCCTAAAGCAAAGAGAAATGTGAAACCAACCTGCTTAAATAAAGCAGCGATGCATGATCTGAGTTACATAATATGAATTATATGCAGCTTTTATTTCCTTTTCCAACCTAGCTAATTAAGTGTACTTGCTTGAAGTCATTATTAGAACTTACATTTATCTTCTGCAGTTTCTCAGTTCTATTCATTAGACTTTAAAGAAGACATATTTATCTTAGCTTCATCCTCAGGTGGAAGTAATTTTTTTTTTAATTTTATCACTAATTTAAGGGAGAGAAATAGGACTGAGGAATAAAGGCCAAATGAACATTATTCTTTGTACTTTAAAATGCAAATATAATTTATCTTTCTTCATGCACTTGTGTGTGTTTTGTATTATCTGTAGTATATATGTTTGTGCTGCATGCACATACATGTGCCAGTGTATGTACCCATGCACAACTATGGGGCCAGAACAGGTCTTCATGTATCTTCCTCCATTACTCTCTACCTTATTAATTATTGCCTTGAGACAAGGTCTGTCACTGAACTGGAAGCTTGCTGTTTTGGCTAGGCTGCCTGGCCAGCAAACTCTGGAGATCTGTCTATCTCTGTCCCACAGTGCTGTGGATAAAGGCAGTCATAGGTGGTATTTAACATGGGTGCCGAGGATTCAAATTCATTTCCTCATGCTTGCACAACGAGTTCTCTTATTTATGAAGTCATCTTCTAAGCACGTATCTACTCTTATAAAATAAATTTGCGAGGAACAAGACAGGATTACCCACTATCACCTTTCAGTGAGTATCTGTCTTTTAAAGAAATATAAATGTTAGCTACTTACCTGGTTATGAAGCTGTCTCTTGGGCTTAGACTGATCAGTATCTTAGCTCAATTTCCCAAGTTAGATACTGAAAAGAGGTGTGCAACCCAAGTGATGCTTTCCCCTGAGATCCAGTAGAAATTCAAACTAACAAGGTGGAGCTGGGACAGAAGTAGGAAGAAGCTAAGGCATCTTAGGAAAAGCATGCTGGTGGCCTCACCTTGATCCTTTGGTAGAATGCAGGGCATGCAGGGAATCTCAGCATCATCCAAAACCACAACAAGGGAGTTGGGCTGGCCCAGGTGAGTACTTATTCCCAAGTGCTCGCTGTCTGCCTGAGATGGATCTCCTCCTCTAATGATGCACCCAGGCCTTTCTACTGGAAGCACCCTAAATTTGATGCTGAAGGTGCACACACCAAAAAAAAAAATGGTTTAGTAAAAGACATGAGGGGATGCAGTATAGCGCTGATCTTGTCTGTCGCAGGATAATGCAACCTGGTGTTGATATGTGACACTGGACAATCTCTCTTGCCAGTTCATGAAAGAGTAGACAATTTCCACTGGAACATACACACATATATATCTCTGGTATGGCCTTATGTGGTTCTGATTTTATTTTCTCTTAAGGGGCCTATATGTGGGACTGGGGGGTTTCTTTTCCTGTCTCCCCACTGTGAGGCAAATCAGGTCTGAGACCAACCCTGTCTACAAACTTCTGCTATGTAGAGTGAATTCCCTCTTTCCTTTCCAGCGAGACACTGCAGGAAAAGGAGTATCTTCCTTGGGAAGGAATCCCCTCAGATCCAGCGACTTTATCATTCAATCTCCAAGCACGAGGACCTTGCAGAGGCTGTGGCTTATAAGAACTACAGAACATTATAGTCCAGTGGTGTAGGAAGTCCTTCTGTATTTGTGTTGCTTTCATTGGTTAAATAAAGAAACTGCCTTGGCCTTTTGATAGGGCAGAACTTAGATAGGCAAGGAGGACAGAACTGAATTCTGGGAGGAAAAAGGCAGTGTGGCAGATGCCATGAATCTCCTGCCTGAGACAGATATAGGTTAGAACCTTGCTGGTAAGCCACAGTCACATGGTGATACCCAGATTTAATAGAAATGGGTTAATCAAGATGTGAGAATTAACCAATAAGAGGCTAGAGCTAATGGGCCAGGCAGTGATTTAATTAATACAATTTCTGTGTGGTTATTTCAGGGGTTAAGCTAGCCGGGCGGTGGGACATGGCCTGCTCCTCATACTACAGTCCAGACTTGTGGCTTCTCCCTGAGGTTGGACCCTGCCCTCTTACCCCAGTTGCACCTTCATAACCTGAGCTCCCAGGTTCTTATAGGCATTTTCCACCCTCTCCCATTGCCCATGGGATAGCAGAGTTCATTGAAGGAGTCTGAACTGATTCAGAGAAGTTCATTCCTGGTCATTGGTGTCTTTGAAGCATTCAGAGCTCATGTGTGAACCAACTTTTAAATATCTTAACTACCACTTCTGCCTAATATGACTCTTGATCTCATTTGAGAGAAAGCATATTTTTTGACTTATCAGAACAAAGGCAAAGGCCTGTCAGAATATTATGAGATTCCTAAACAAAAAACAGCACAGTGGTGGGACTTTCTGCTTCATACCCTGTCAATGGATTCTGAGGATGAAATTGCTTTATATCATCATCAGTAGAATCAAACTCTCCTTAAGCTGCTAGGTCTATGATGTTCTTGCACAAGTTTGGGGTGCACTGCAATAACTAAAGGCTTTTGTGTAGCACAATGATGCCCAGTTTTGGCAAGTAAACAAGAAATTAGCAAGCATTATGTTCGACTAATCGTACACTTGGTATTACAACAGCTGTCACTGTAGAATTAGTAGGCAGTGAGTTTACTCCTTGACATTTGATGACTCATGTCACCGTGTGCTTTTCTCTGATGTGTCTTTTAAGCTGTAAAGAATTGCCTATCCATATGGTAGACAATAAGTCTTTAAACTGATTTCCTGCTCATATTTTGTTTCAGCTGCTAAAAACTTAAAAAATTATGATTTAGCTTTTGAAAGTTTTGTACATGTATATAATGAATTATAGTCATTTCCAAGCTCGATTCCCCTCCCCCATCCCACTTCCACTTCACACTCACACTTCTCCTTCCCAACAAACCCCCTTCAGACTCCTGACTTTACCCTTGACCCACTATGTCTAATTATGTTTCTTGCATGAACGCAAGTGAGAGAACACAGATCGGAACATAGGCAACTTAATGGTGAATACACCACTGAAGAAAATGACCTGCTTCCAAAAGTCATTAACTGTCATTGTCCCCTCAAAGATAAGTGAAGCCTCATATACCCTTTCTCCTTCCACCATAAAATACTGACAAATCTTCCTTCTGCAGGTGACCAGAGCTGCAGTGAGTTCATGAGTGCCATGGTGTGTTCAGAGGACATCCCTATAGCACATCTCGCCATCCTTCAACCCTTCCGTTCTTTTCACCCACTCTTGCACGATGTTCCATGAGCCCTGGAGTAGATGTACATGACTCTTTTGAAGGCAAACACTATACCCTTCCTTATTCCCAACTCTTCAACTGGACAAGATATGAGTGTCTATTCAACATGAAGCTTTCCAGAGGAAGGCTGAAACAATGTCATGGGTGTAAAGTTTGGCCACACACACTGTTCACAAGACAATGACTACTAGGAATTTTTTAAATGGCTTCTCAGTGGTATTTTTTTTCCAGTGGTATGTTTTAGACAAAACTGAATACTAGCTCACTTTGGTAAATTGACTGATGTCTCTGGAATTGTGTGTGTGTGTGTGTGTGTGTGTGTGTGTTTTATTTCCAAGGTGGGGTTTCTCTGTGTAACAGCTGTGTTTGTCCTAGGACTCACTTTATAGACCAGACTGGCCTCGAACTCACAGAGATCCACCTGCCTCTGCCTCCCAAGTGTTGGGATTAAATTTTGTGTTTCTCTGCTTTCTGCCATAGTGTGTGGGATACTCTTTGCTCATACTGTAGACCGTCTTCTTGTCTCTTAAGAGTCCATCTCATCTACTGGTAATCAGGCCATGCCAGATCACATCCCCTTTCTAGATAGGGAGTCTGTTTCTTTAGACATCAACCATTTCTTATCAAAGATTAGCTTAATTTAATTTTATGTACCATTCAAGAAAAAGTATATATGTAAGGTGCAAAGCTCTACTTTAAATAATTACAATTCACTGATCAGTTTCTCAAAATAAAGTGATATTTGATAGTCAGTGTTTACACCAATAAGCAGAGAGGACCAGGGTCATTGACAAAGTTCTAGGAAGTATAGATAGATGCTGCTATAGGGCTTTCTTTAGCTTAAGGAAAACTCAAGTTATTGTGCATGTATGTGTGTGTGTGTGTGTGTGTGTGTGTGTGTGTGTGTGTGGCAGGTGGTATATATGTATGTATATGAGGGTCCAAAGACAACTCATGGTAGTCAGCTTTCGCCTTCCAACATTTGGGTTCCAGGGATTGAACTCAGGTCACCAATCTTGGTGTCATGTGCCTTTACCCCCTGAGCTATCTTGCTAATACAGGATTTTTGACTCTCCTAGATAAATATTGGTTTGCTATATCCTCAACTATTTCTGACATTCAAATGATCAAATGAATGATCTTTCTTTTAGTGTTTGCTTGGTTAAAACAAACTTCCCTGGAGAGCTTGTGTTCCTTCATGGCCTTCCAGTTCATGAACAAATCTGAGTCAAGGTAAAGGAGGAAAAGGATACTGGACCAAGGTGTTGAGCCTCTGCCTGCAGCTGTTTCCTCTCCCACATATAACTATTTTCCAGGAGTACACTTAGGACCAGTTCTGTTGAGTGTGATGAGACATATATTTAGAAAGTGTCCATATCCTGTATGCCACTCAAAGGTACTGGAAGTCATAGTTGAAACTCCTGCCCTCTGTGCATTGCGGATGCTCACCTCCCAGGCCATGTCCTTGTCTTCTCTTTGTTTGACCAGGAGGACTAAACCTGCTCTAGCTTTTATACCTCTGAGAAACTCCCAGTAAGACAAAGACAGTTGGGACAGTGCAGAGCTCTCAGGCAGGACAGTGCTGCCTTTGAAGCCAACATCTCAAATAGATTTTGGAAAAGAACATGTTCAGTATTTCGTTTTGAGGGATTTCAGACATCCAAGCAAGGGATGCCTGAGAGAGAGATCTCTTAGGTGACTGCCATCTTGCCTTTAGTCTTTATTCATAGATTCCCTCCTCACAGAACCCTAAAGTGTGCCTTAGTTTCTAAGAAGACACCTATATCTATCTATCTGTCTATCTATGTATCTATCTATGTATCTATCTCCTGTTTATCTATCTATCTATCTATCTATCTATCTATCTATCTATCTATCTATCTATCTATCTCCTATCTATCTGTTGTAGGAGAGGGGTCCCTTTGTTCTGTCCCGGCCGCCTGGCTAGCTTACACCTGAAATAATAATCTAACCCATTTCTATTAATCTGTATCACCACGTGGCAGTGGCCTACTGGGAAAGAGTTGGCACGTCTGTCTCTGGCATCTCCATGGTGTCTCTCTGATTCTGCTTTCTTCCTCCCAGAATTTAGTTAAATCAAGATGTGAGAGTTAGCCAACAAGAGGCTATATATAATGAGCCAGGTAATGATTTAATTAATACAGTTTCTGTATGGTTATTTCAGGTGTAAGCTAGCTGGGCAGCCGGGACAGAACAAAGGGACCCCTCTCCTACAACATTTATCATTTATTATTGTTTGAAAATTTCATATGTGTGTGTTGATCAATTTTATTACCAAATCCCTCTCCTTCAATTCCTCTTCTTTCCCCCATCCTGCCAAAATTTTCTCTCGATTTCATGTACTCCTTTTAAAAACCCACTGAGTCTGCTTAGTGTTTTATATGCATAGGTTTATGGCTATTTATTAGTACATGGATAGCCTCCCAGGGGCCACATCTCCGAAGAAAAATGACTCTTCTTTTTATAAAGCAAAAACGGGACTGAGGGTATGGCTCAGAAGGGAGTATTTGCCTAGCATGAGGGAGGATGTAGGCTCCATCTTTAATGCCCCAAAATAAATAAACAAGCAAACAAATAAATAAATACTAGTTTGGGGGAGTTTGTTTACCATTCACACAAGTAAATGAAGTCATTATTTGTTAGCACATACTAAGCTGATGTGCTAGACACTGTAGAAAGGGCTGTATGGGCATTATTTAATTTTATGTTCAGAATGACACAAAGCTGGTGCTTAAATTTGATGCTAAAGAACAGAGAGAAGTAAACCTCATTAATTTTTGCTAAACACCTCGTAAGTGGAAGAAGCAAGCTTCTGAGCCTGCTCCAGCTTTCTTTGGAGGTGCTGCTTTTATGTGTAGAGGGACTGCTTTAGAATGTCTTAGAACATGCAAACTCCAACAAAGCATATAGTGTATTAGAACAAACCATGGGCTCTTGAAGTCTGTGGTGGAAGATGTGCCCAATCCTTGTTATGTTATTTCTCTACTGGTTTTAAAGTTGCTAGTAAGATGAATTTGACTTTTTTAAAACATGACGTCCAATGCACCCCACCCACCCATATGATTTGGTAGACCTTTTTTTTTTTTTTTTTTTTTTTTTTTTTTTTTTTTTTTTTTTTTACTTTTAACTGTTGAAATAACTTCCAAATCTCTCTCCAAAAGGAATGTGTACATCATGTGCTTTCCCATCAGCACTGTATGATCTTTCTGTTTTATCACTGGCCTTGTTAGGATTTGCTGTCACTTGTTTTGGATTATGGTCCCTCTAGTGTGTGCAAAATAATTGCTTATTGTGGCTTTAATCTGCATTTCCCTAGTAATTGATGACATGATAATATGAAACACTTTCTTCACTGCATGTGTAAGAAAATTTGCTTAGTTTACTTGTGTGTGCAAAATGTTAGGGTTTGAAGATGAATATCCCCTGAAAGCCCAGGTAGTGACTGCTTGGTGCCCAGCCAGTGACTGCTTGGTGCCAGCCCACAGGCTGTCCTTGCCCCTCACCCTCATTCTCTCTGACAGTTCTGTCCTTCGCCAAGTTCTGCCATGATGGACTGAAGGCCAAATACAAGTGAAGCCATAATAAACCTATTTTTCTAAATTGTGTGTGTTAGGCATTTTCTGCATTGTCTGACCAATAGAGAAACTGAGTGTATTATATCAAATGATAAAGAGCAGGCACAAATGCACTCAGTTTTCTTTCTGGTGAATATCAAGACTATGTTGGTCACAGGCCTCCACCAGATTTGCCTTCGGCAAATGTGTTCAGGGCTCTATGTTGGTCACAGGCTCCATCAGATATGCCTTCAGCAAATGTGTTCTAGGCTGTCCCTGTTTTTTTCATATTCTTACCATCTTTCATGAGACAAAATTTAAATTTTCTGAATTTCACTCAGCTATTGATTCTTTCTTTTGTGCTGTGTCTACAAAGTGTTTAGGTGCAGGCTTGTCTTGGTTTGCTACAATTTTATCTCCTGGGATTTTTAGAGTTTTCTATTTTTAATTTGTGCTTGACGTCATTTTGAGTTGATTATTGTGAAAGAAATAAGGAACATGCCAAGATTTTTTCCTTCCATTTCCTTTTCCTTCTCTTTACTTCTCTTATCCCCCTTTCCCTTTCTTCAGCCCCTTCTCTCCCTTATTTTCTTCCTCCCCTCACTCTTTCTTCTTTTCCTCTTTCTCCTGTACCTCTCTACCTTCCTCCTCCCAATCTTCTCGGATTCCTCTTTCCTTTTCTCCTCCATAAACTTGTCCCTTCCTTCTTAATCCTCCTCCTCCTCTTCGTTTCCTTCTTCCCCCTTCATTTCTCTTCTTGCTCTCTTTGCCTTCCCTTCCTTCCCCCCTTTTCCTCCTCCTCTTCATCCTTTTCTCCTCCCCACTCCTTACCCTCTTTTTCCCCCTTCTCCACCCACATTCCTGACACCCCCTTTCTGCTTTCTTATTCCAATTATTTCAGGGACATGGATGAGAAAACTGTTTCCTCCATCATGTTCCTTTGCTTCTTTGCCGGAGACCATTTGAATATTAGACCTACATGGGGTTTCTACTCTGCTTGATAGATGTGTTTGTCAGCATCTTGCCAGTACCAAATGGTTTGATTATTGTAGCTTTGTATATAGTAAGTCTTAAAGTTTAATATTTCTTAGTCCCCTGACTTCATTACTTTTCTGCAGCATTATGTCTGTTCTTGCTCCTTTGCCTTTCTGCATAAATATAAGAATCAATTTATTGATCTCTACAAAGTAATTTTCTGAGGTTTATATAGGAATGCACTTAGCTTACAGAGTAAGCTAAAATTGCCGACATCCCATACAGCACTGTGCCTTGCTAAGCATAACCATGAGCTCACTGCAGTCAGGCGGGTGACTGTCCCATTTCATCAGTCCGGTGTTTTCCTCCGTTAGATATGGCAATATTTTGCTGTATTTTCTTCCTGTTTGGTACTAATACACATGGTATTGTTACTAATTTCAAATTTACTTTTTTATTTCTAAGGTACAAGGAAATTATTAACTTTATACTTTGCCTCTCTATTTTTATTTCATTATTCTAAGAAGCATTCTTTTAAAATGTATTTCACATTTTGTGTACATATGTTTATATTATTTGAGAATGGAGCATCTTATATCATACTTCTTTTTCTATATTTCTTTTAATTTATATTTAGAAGTAATTTTTAATCATTTCTTTTTTAGATTGTAATATAATTACACCGTTTCCCCTTTTCTGTTATCCCTCAAACTTTTACATACTTCTCCTTGCTTCTTCTTCTTCTCCTTGCTGCTTCCTCTTCTTCTTCTCTTCTTCTTCTTCTTCTTCTTCTTCTTCTTCTTCTTCTTCTTCTTCTTCTTCTTCTTCTTCTTCTTCTTCTTCTTCTCTTCCTCCTCCTCCTCCTCTTTCTTTTAATTGATTGTGGTTACACGCATATGTGCTTATACATATATTCCTAAATATATCCTGCTTAGTCTGTTTAATGTTATTTGTATGAGTGTTTTTAGGGCTGACCATTTGGTATTAGATAATCAATGGACATGCTCTTCCTTGGGGAAGACTATTTTTTCCACTCTCAGCGTTTCTTAGTGTAGTGTTGAGACCTAGCGGACTTTTCCCTCTGCACTTTGTCTCCTCATTGCTGTTGTTTTGGTGCTGCTCACCTTTGGGGAGTCATGTTGGTGAGACTTCTGGTATTACTAGGAAACACAGTCTCACAGCCTTTATAACTTTTTTTTACATTTCTGCATTAGATAGGACTTTGAGTTTTGAAACACAGTGCAGGCATCTAGCACAGCCTCAGGGAGCATCACAGATGAGTGGTGTAGAAAGATTGCTGAAGGCAGAGGACTGAGAGGATTGTAGTCACGTGTCTTTAGTACTATGAACCCTTAGCAGTAAGGTTGCTTGCAAAAGACCCCACTGACATCCCAGAATGAATGAGATGGGGGTGGGGGTTGGAAAGTCTTCCACCTAACTGAGGAGCTACACACAGTAGATGCCTGCAGAGAGCAAGGAGGGTAAGTTTTCTTCTAAGGTCAGACTTATTCCCATGTACTTATGGGTAACATTAATTGAACTTAGTAGGTTATCTATCTATTTGTCTATTTTATGTATTTCTACCTACCTACCTACACACACACACACATACACACACACACACCAATCATGAAAGAAGAGGATGTGTATTTTGGGATGCCGGGAGACAAAGGAGAGAATGGAAGGAAGGAGAAGTGAATGATATGAAAATGCCTTGGAAATAAAACAGAAACAAGCGATTCCTTTTCTCTTTTGAGAAGCAGTGCTGAGAAGGGACACCCTTAATCTAACGCTGGTTTTAGGGGTTTGAGAACCTGTCTTTTCACTCTAAGTATTTCTTTATTCTACTTGGATTTTTTTTTCAGGTACTGGAGATAAAATCCAAGGCCTCATGCATGCCAGGCAAGCACAGGACTCTTTAGTCACATCTCAAGCCTCACTATTGTATTCAATTTGCTAATATTTTCTTGAGAACTTTTACTTCTATGTGCTTGCATCTGTAGTTTTCCTTTCTTATAGTGTCTTTATAGTTTTGAATTACAATAGTGATTAGTTCATATGAGTAAAGAAGTGTTTATTTTTAAATTCTTGAGTGGGTTGGTGCCATGTAAAAGTTCCAAATAAATCACCAGCAAAACCATCTGTACCTGATACTTTCTCTCTGTCTTTGAAAAATTACTACTTATTAATTACATTTCTTTAGTAGATGCAGGTTATATAGGTCTCAAATTATGCTTAAAATTGTGAGTTTCCATTGCCTCTCTTTGAAGCAATCAGTCTATTGTGATATTTGTGGTCAGTGAGCTGTTCAAAATAGTTCATTATCATTTGAAAATCTATTATAGAGCAATAGTGACAGCCTTTCTTTCCCAAATTAGCACCTTGAGTCTGTTCTCTTTACCTTTCTCAGTTGTCTTCACTAAAGGTATCAATTTCATTGATTTCTTGAAAAAAAAATCAAGAAATTTTGTTGTTTGTTCTCTTTTGCGTCCCCATTTTCGGTGGGGTTTATTCTGTTCCCTCTCACTCACATCTTTTCTCTGCTCTGTGTCTGTGATGCCTCTTTTCTGTTCCTCCCTAAAGTTCCAACTCAGAAGGTTTATCTTATACCTTCTTTCTTTTCTGAGCTACATACCGACATTACAGGTTATCCCTAAGCCTTCTTTTGCTGAAGCACACAAATTTTCATAAATCGTATTTTTAATTCTGTAGCACCCAGCTAGTTTTAAATTTCTCTTGGCACTTTATAAATCTATTTTATATTATGGGTATGTGCATTTTGCCTGAACATACATATGGACACTTATGCAGTGCACTTTAGGCTAGAAGAGGGCCTCAAATCTCCTGGAACTGGAGTTACAAATGATTTTGAGCCACCATGGGAGTGCTGAAAGACAAATTAGGATCCTCTGCAAGAGCAGCAAGTGCACTTAATCACTGAGATATCTTTCCAGCCACTGCCTTTTGTTTTAGGCTCAAGGTCTCACTATATATATATATTGCCTTGAACTTCTCCTGCCTCAACCTCCTGCCTACCCACCTTGCACATACACACACCAGCGTGCACACTGGTATGAGCACTTGCACACATGAATACCTCCTGGTTATTTTAGAGTGGAGCACATAGGTGCAACATTTCAGGGAAGATTAATTTGCATACATTTGGTTGACATGGCCAAAATTGCTTGAATCATGCTTGCTCATGCCAAGTTAGATTTCTTTGTCTGCTTCAACAAAAAACATCATTTTTTAGTCATCTTCATGTGGTGCTCTGATGCCTTGTGCCCAGAAACCCTGTATTTCAGGATTCTATTTCTTTCTACGGTTAGTAACTCAAACACACACACACACACACAAACACACACACACACACCAGTTCAAACCCCTTTGTCTGAGATAATCGACTCGCTGGTCTAGTGCAGGCAGCCCTTGTGTTATATTCGGTGATCCTTCCCAAGTAATACCCTGAGCAATGGTTTCTAAGTTGCCTTACAGGTGCTGCTGTCCTGAGGATTTGGACAGTAGCAGTGACATTGAGTCCTCACTGTTAGCTTCTTTACATTGCTCTTTAGATATTTCTAATTTTCCTAGTTAGCTTTGTCAATTTGACACAGTCTCAAGTCTTCTGAGAGGAAATCCCTGAGTAATCTAGATCAGATTAGCCTGTAGGCGTTGTCTTCATTGCTGATTTATACACGAGGGAGCCCATTGTGCATAGCATAATCCCTGGGCAGGTGGTCCTGATCTGTTTAAGAGAGCTGGCCAAACATAAGACTTTAAGTAGAAGGTGGTTCCTACCTTGACATCTCTTATGATGGATTGTGATCTGTAAGTGCAAGCCAAATAAGCCCAAGCCCTTTCCTTCCCAAGTTTCTTTTTGTCAGAGTGTTTTATCCTAGAAGCAGAGACAAAAGTAGAACAATATCTGAACCTTTGTAGTGTATTCTACCAGTCATGGGGTGGTATACAATGTCCTCATGTAATTCTCTTTTTGTTTTGTTCATTATAAGAGGATTTTTTTTTTGAGACAGGGTTTCTCTCTCGAATGCTGGGGTTAAAGGTTTGGACCACCACTCCCTGGCAAAAGAAAATTTTTCTACTCTTATTTTTGCCTACTGAAAGGGTATAGCCTCCTGTAACTATTTTTCTGTTTGATAAGAAATGAATATCATAGTCCCTTGTTTGCTTGACTTCCATTCTGATTCATTCTGTAAGGATGAATGAAAGCACTAACATGAAGAAGATTATGGAGAGAATATATATAACTATATATTCTCACATATTAAATATCCATAGCCGTATTTGTTGGGGCAATAAATATTTTAAATTTCCACAAAATTTATCCAGAAGATTTATGTTCCAGAACTTTCAATAGCAGCTAGAATGGTATTATTTTAAAAAGAGTTAGGTTTTAACATTTCGTAGATGAGATACAGGATGAGGTGTTCTTGTTATTATGAAAGAAAAACCCATAATAATATTGGGATTCCACAACTGGTCAAAGTGCTGAGAACAGCTGACTATGGGGTTCCCAACCCCAATTGACACATCTATAATACAAACTCTACAATTAAGGCCTAGAGAACATTACAGAAGAGGGGAAAAAAAAGTTTGTGAGAGCTAAGGGACCAGGACATCTTTGGTATATGGCAAGCTGCACTCATGAGATCTCAAAAATATGGGCACTTGAATGAGACCTGTGTGATGATACCGTCAGTCAGTATTTCAGCTTGGATAGGGAACAGTCTCACAAGGCTCTACTTCAAGATGAAAAGCTAGAGGGAGTTAATGGCTGTTGAGAGGTTGAAAATCTGTCTTCTCTAGAGATGAGTCTCCTGATAGGTCATCCAAGGCCAAGTGATCAGACCTGAACACAACAAGTACCAGGGTTGTGGGGTGTGTGTGTGTGTGTGTGTGTGTGTGTGTGTGTATAACAACAGTTAAATAAGAGGTCAAGAATCTGAGAGAGAGTGAAGGCCCATGGGAGGAGTGGAAGAGGTACAAATGAAAGAAATACAGTGCTCATGTGTAGAATTCTCAAAAACCCTAAAAAATAAAATAAAAGAATATTGGTATTAGATTTACATAAAACCTTGGTCTACTTACAGGTAGAAAGCAAATGCATAGCATAAGATTTTCTTTCAGTCAAGACCACAACATTGATAGGATTGAAACCGATTCCATGTTTTAAAACTTTTATTGTAACTGGTAAAAGTCATTTTCAGATGGAACTATTGCTATTGACCTCAATTGTGTGGCAGTTTTTAAATATCATTCTGAGTTTTCTTCCTTTGTCTTGTGTTTTTCCTTTTAGAGTATTTCTAAATACTCTAAAAGGGGTTGGAGTCTGTGCCCTGTCCTCTTGAGTTTTATCAGATTTGAGACCATTCCACCCAGCAGAGTGAGGCTGCATCTGGACTGTGGACAGATGTGCAGTGAGGTTGTGACCGAGCTGTGGACAGATGTGGAGTAAGGTTGTCACTGGGCTGTGGACAGATGTGCAGTGAGGTTGTGACTAAGCTGTGGACAGATGTGCAGTAAGGCTGTGACTGGGCTGTGAACAGATGTGGAGTAAGGTTGTCACTGGGCTGTGGACAGATGTGCAGTAAGGCTGTGACTGGGCTGTGGACAGATGTGCAGTAAGGTTGTGACTGACTGTGGACAGATGTGGAGTAAGGTTGTGACTGAGCTGTGGACAGTTGTACAGTAAGGCTATGACTGGGCTGTGGACAGATGTGGAGTAAGGTTGTCACTGGGCTGTGGACAGATGTGCAGTAAGGCTGTGACTGGGCTGTGGACAGATGTGCAGCTTCTACCTTGTTCTTTGGCATCCTTCCCTTGGGACTGTGAGCTGCTAAGATCTAAAGCTGACCTGCTCTATAGCGTTAGGCCTGTGTGACCCTGAAAGTCCATGTCCTTGTTTCATTTCTGTTGCTGTGTTACAACACCCCAACAGACAAGCAGTTTAGGAGAGAAAAGGTTTATTTTGTTCACAGTTCCAAGTTAAATCCATCCTTTGGGGTGAGTCAAGATGGGAACTGGACACAACTAGTCACATCCACAATTAAGAGCAGAGATAAACGAAAGAGTGCATGCGTAATCTCTAGCTTTCTCTACTGTTAAACAGTCTACATCTCAAAACCCAGGAATGGTAAAGACCACTTTCAGGCTGGGCTTCCACATATCAAGTCAATCGAGATACTTCTCTATAGACACGCCCACAGACCAATCTGATCTAGATCAAGACCCCTTTCCCAGGGTATGCTACACTGTAACAAGCTGAAAACAACTATTACATGTCATGTATGGGGATTTGGGCATTGAAGCCACCCCTATGACTACTTTCATCTGAGGTTCAAACATAGAAGAGAAACAGAAAACCTTGTTATATTCCTGTTTGAATTTCTAAAAGCTTAACAGAAGGAACACTGAAGCAGTTTCAATTGAGTTGCCAGAGGGTTAACATCAATAGTCAAGCAGAACAGAATGACAATAATGTGTGAACTAACAGTGATATATGGAATCTGGGATGCAAGCTTGAGAATGCTGATTCTTAAAGCTACACATTCCTGGAACTATGGCAGGAATTTTCTAAAATAATTTAAAAGGAGAAAACCTAACATTTAAAATTATGTACTGTGATGCAAGTTGTTATGTTCAATAAAAGTTTGTGTGGATGGTTTGGGGTATATTTGAAGACTCCTCTTTATATATAGGCACATTCTAGTTATTTTTAAATTTATATCTATCAATGTATTATTATTATTGTGTGTGTGCTATGTGTATATATGTCTGTGTGCCTCCGTATGTGCACATGCATGCCATGACACCATGTGGAGACCAGAGAACAACTGTCAGAAGATGGTCCTCTCCTTCTACCATAGGTTCTGGGTACCTAAGCCAGTCATTAGAAGTCATAGCAAGCAGGGTGGTGGTGGCGCATGCCTTTACTCCCAGCACTCGGGAGGCAGAGGCAGGCGGATCTCTGTGAGTTCGAGGCCAGCCTGGTCTACAAGAGCTAGTTCCAGGACAGGCTCCAAAGCTACAGAGAAACCCTGTCTCAAAAAACAAGCAAACAAAAAATTGTAGAAGTCATAGCACTTGCCCCTTCTAGCCAATCCATGTGAACTTGTCACCTCTAGTTTGCTTTTTACTTCATGTTTCAATGTCAGTAGAGTCTTCTGTTAAATTTTCCCCGTGAATCCAGTCATTTACATCCAGAGAAACCCTGACTTTGTTTATAGCTTCTGCTTAAACTTTAATATTTGGAAGGATTTAGTGATATGTAGTAACACGATACAAGGACAAAGGGACAGAGAAGCAGAAAGAGTTAAAGTGCATCCTTTTCCATTTAGGGAACTCACAAGTCACACTGCAGGAGAGCAAGCCAATTAATTACACTCAAGAAGAACAAAATCTAGATAGAGCTGAAGGCAAGAAAAGCTGGGAGCCAAATCTTCACTTCTTTCTCTCTCCCCTTTGCAGGAGAAAATGTCTTTCTTGGAGAGAGTGGCAGAAGATGTCTCTTCTGGAAGTCCAGAATGAGACTACCAGTCATGGACCTTTTGACTATGTTCATGGTTCATTCACCTAACTCACCAAATTCGGGCTATTGATGGTGGTATTGGTAATCTCATAGGTGAAAAGTGGGTGGGATCCCAAATGTTACCTGATGGCAGAAACCCTAGCTGTGTTAAGATAGCTTCTGATTTTCTACTTAAACACCACAATAGCATTTTAATTCAGTTATGTCCATAAACATTATTTTAGAATGATGCTAAAGTGTAGATTTTGATCCAACAGGTTGAGTAGTTCTATTTAGTGGGGCTGTATATTTTGATCATTCCCCAGACCACATTTAAGAATTCAGATCTCTCAAGAACTGTCAGTAAAGTGCATGCAGGTTCATGTGTGTACGCGCACACCTGTGGGTATGTGGAGGTACAGGTGGATGTGTGTGACATTCTACCCTTAGTCCAGTCTTAGCAGTGGCATAGTTTCAGTTTGAATACAGTGCCTGCTTCCTCAACCGTGTGAATACTCAACTTAGCCATCACCAGCCTTAAATGCTTTTGCAGAATCCTCATCAGGAATCTGATTCTGAAAAGGATGTTTCTCCAGAAAGGGTGAGTGTTGATGTAGCCCATGTCCATAGCAGTTATTTATTATCATACTTTATATGAGAATTCAAATAATAACTCCATGCAAAAATAATTTTTTAAAATTATTTATCCCCAGATTCTTCCAGGCAGTTGAAAATGAGTTTTGCTTATTAGTTGTACTTTAGAAATGAATCATTTATTTAGCACTCTGTTCAAGTCTAATTTTAGAATTTTATTTTATATGATCCTTGGGTGACTATCAGGGAACTGTTCACTAGATAGAATCTTCCTTTTGATTTGATGTTGGTAGTTGGCTCTCTGTATATTGCCTTTATTAAGTTTATGCATGTCCCTTGTATCCCTGCTCTATCCAAGACTCTTATCAGGAAAGGATGTCAGATTTTGTTCAAGGCTTTTCCAGCATCTAAAGAGATTTTCATGTAGTTTTTTCTTTCCCTTTGTTTGTATGGTGGATTACATTGATAGATTTTCATGTGCTGAACCATCCCTTCCAACTTGGTCATGTGGGTGATCTTTTTAATGTATTCTTGGATTCTGTTTGCTAGTATTTTGTTGATTACTTTTGCATCAATGTTCATGAGTGAGATTGGTCTGTAATTCTGTTTCTTTGTTGAGTATTTGTATGGTTTGGTCATCAGGGTGACTGTGACCTCACAGAAAGAACTTGGCAAAGTTACTTCTATTTCTATTTTGTGGAATCATTTGAAGTGTATTGGTATTAGCTCTTCTTTCAAAGTCTGGTAGAATCCATTGTTATAATTGGAAGGCCCTGGGCTTTTGGGGGCGGGCTGGGAGACTTTTAATGGTAGATTCTATTTATTTGGGGGTTATCATTTGGCTATTTAAATTAAATTGTTTATCTAATCTTGATTTAACTTTGATAAGTGGTATCTATTAAGGAATTTGTCCATTTTTAACATATTTAACATATTGAAGTATGACCTAATAATTCTCTGTATTTCCTCGGAGTCTATTATCATGTCTCCACTTTTGTTCCTTATTTTATTGATTTGGATATTCTCTCTATGTCTTTTAGTTAGCTTGGATAAGGGTTTACCATTTTGATGATTTTCTTGAAGAAACAACTCTGTTTCCTTGATTCTTTGTATTGTTTGCTTTGTTTCTATTTTATTTGTTTCAGCCCTCAATTTGAATATTTCCTGCAATCTGCTCTTCCTGGGTGAGCTTGCTTCTTTTGTTCTAGAGATTTCAGGTATGTTATTAAGTTACAGTATGATAGCTCTCCAAAGTCTTCATGAAGGCATATAGTACTATGAATTTCCCTCTTAATACTGATTTCATTGTGTCCCATAAGTTTGTGTACATTGTACATTCATTTTAATTAAATTCCAGGAAGTCTTTAAAATTTTATTTCTTCTTTGACCCAGTGGTTACTGAGTAAAAACTTGTTCAGTTTTCATGAGTTTATAGGCTTTCTTTTTTTCTGTTGTGGTTGAAATCCAGCCTTAATCCACATAAGTGGTCTGATAAGATACAGGGGGTTATTTAAATTTTTTTGTAACTGTTGAGACTTGTTTTGTGTCCAAGTACATTGAAGCATGTTCCTAATTAGTTTTATCAATAAAATCCAGGAGTCAGATATCAGGGTAAACACCTGTAAAATCAATGAACTGGGAGCAGCTACCATTTGCTTCCTTCCTCTCTTGTTCTTCAGTCTGAAAGGGTCTGAGATCCTGTCTCCAGTCACCTTATTGCTTCCTTTCTCTGCCTCTTGAGTTCTGGGACTAAAGGCATGAACCAACACTGCCCGGCTTCTATGGTTAACTAGTGGCTAGTTCCAACCTTTGATTGCCAGGCAAGCTTTATTTGTCAGAACACAAACAAAACACCACACAACAATACATAGTTTTGGAGAAGGTTCTCTGTGGTGCTGAGAAGAAGGTATATTCTTTTGTGTTTGTGTGAAATGTTCTGAAGATATCTGTTAGGTCCATTTGAGTCGTGACGTCTGTTAGCTCCATCATTTCTCTGTTTAGTTTGTGTCTAAATGACCTGCCCATTGGTGAGAATAGTCTCCCACTATTATTGTGTGGGGTTCTATGTGTGAGTTAAACCTTACTAATATTTTTTTTTTACAATTGTGGGTGCCCTTACTTTTGAGTTATAGAATTGAGACATCATCTTGGTGGATTTTTTGATAAATATGAAATGACCATCTCTATCTTTTGTTTAATTTTGGTTGGAAGTCTATTTTGTTAGGTATTAAGATAGCTACACCAACTTGTTTCTTAGGTCCATTTGATTGGAAATTGTTTTTTTT
Organism: Dicrostonyx torquatus; assembly: GCA_028555095.1. Classification (NCBI taxonomy): domain Eukaryota; kingdom Metazoa; phylum Chordata; class Mammalia; order Rodentia; family Cricetidae; genus Dicrostonyx; species Dicrostonyx torquatus. The sequence goes on from JAQHUG010000123.1 coordinate 4,311,621, forward strand.
CAATCCTTTATTCTGAGGTAATATCTATCCTTGATGTTGAGGTATGTTTCTTGTATGCATCTCTATGATGGATTCTGTTTTTACATCCATTCTGTTAGCCTGTGTCTTTTTATTGGTGAATTGATTCCACCACTGATATTAAGGGATATTAATGACCAATGATTGTTAATTTCTGTTATTTTGTTCTTGGTTGTGGTAGTGTTTGTGTGTTTCTCTTCTTTGGGTTTTGCTGGTGTGAGATTATCTACTACCTGTATTTTTTGTGGGTATAGTTAACTTTCTGGAGTTGAAGTTTTCTTTTTTTATACTTTCTGTAAAGCTGGATTGGTGAATAGATACT
>JAQHUG010000123.1:4315316-4330046 GCA_028555095.1 Dicrostonyx torquatus
TGGCACACACCTTTAGTCCCAACACTTGGGAGGCAGAGGCTGGTGGATCTCTTTGAGTTCAAGGACAGCCTGCTCTATATTGTGAGTTCCAGGACAGGCAAAGATACACAAAGAAACCCTGTCTCAAAAAAAAACAAAAATTAAAAATTAAAATTAAATAGAGTTTAAAATATAGCCATGTAAAGATGAAAAATACACAGAGAGTCTGGATACTGTATGTTATTGTGTTGTCTTTAAACTGTTTGGTGGCTGAGGAAGGAGCAAAAGCTGCTAAAAGATATTTGATTATAAATGCTGCTGGATTAATCCAATATATTACTTTGAAAATGCCTTGACTTCAAAATTTAAGTAAAAAGGTATGTTACTTTGGAGAAAAGGTTTTGCTTTTGTTTCCACAGGAAATGAGAGGATGTGGATTCATTCTGGGCTAAGAAAAATCAGGTTTGATCAAGGAAGACTCCCTGAAGAATCTCCAACAGGAGCAGATGGTCCAGATGATCCAAAATTTCTGAAGAACTCTGTTGGAGTTTCCTCTGAGTTCTGCATCAAGAACAGTTTCAAGATTGCTGGCTGAGATGATCAAGCCTCACAGAATTTTCCAGTCAGGACTTAACCATAATCTTAAATTTTCTTTAGGTCCCCATAAGATTATCAGCTTCCCCAATCAGCAGGAAGTACCCGAGAAGACTATGCCCACATTATCCAAAAAATGAATTGTGGATATTTATCTTTGTTTAGAGTGTTGGTTACAAGATGTTATGAATAATGGTCTGGACATATAAACAAAAACTACTATATTCAGAGTTCTTAATTTTTTAAAGGGGGGAGTGCTATGGGACAATGGTCTTTTATCCTGTCACTTGTATTATTTTTAATAAAACATTGATTGGCCAGTAGCCAGGCTGGAAGTAGAGGCAGGGCTATGAGAACAGGAGAATTCTGGGAAGAGGAAAGCTCAGTCTGCAGTCATCACCCAGATACAGCGGGAGCAAGACGAGAATGCCTCGTTGATGAAAGGTATCAAGCCACGTGGCTAACACAGACTAGAATTATGGGTTAAGATACAAGAATTAATTAATAAGAAGCCTGAGCTAATAGGCCAATCAGTTTATAATTAATGTAGACCTCTGTGTATTTTTTAAGGACTGAATGACTGCAGGACCTGGTGGGACAGAAACCTCTGTCAACACCTAGGACTACTCTGGCCTATGGAGAAGCTGTCCAGTCTTGGACCCTAGTGTACAGACCAGAGGAGATGGTGCAGTCTGGGGTTGCTGGGCAGGTTTTAAGGAGTGTTAGTAAACAGTAGGTGGCATCTTAGCTGGGATCCCTAGAACTGGTCTGTCCTCTGGTAAAGCAGAAATCTTCTTCTGAAGTTGTAGACCAACATATGGAGTCCAGGGCTGGGGTGCATGTGCAGTCTGGGTTGTTGGGCAGGCTTAAAGGGCTTTGTGAGCAGTGGGCACTGTCTTCTCTGGGGTCTCCAGGACCACTCTGGCCTCTGGGAAAGTTGTCAGGTCTGTGGTCCCTAGTTTGGAGCCTGAGGGAGGGTGGATGGTGGATAGAATATTCCAAAGCAATAAAGTTATTTGTATAGAAAAGGGTCATAGAAATAGCAAGCAGGGTATTTTTCTCCAAGGAAAATGAATTGGTGTTTGACAATTTTGGTTGATATAATATGAACAAGTAGCATTTAAAAATATTTATATTTTAGGAGTCTTCTTTTTTAAAAGCATGACAAATAAAGGGATTTGAAGTAGCATGTTGGGGATCTGACTTTCGGAAGTCAGTGTATGTGATGGTAACATGGTGTGTTTGCTTCCTGTTCTTAAGACCTTACTCATTCAGACACTTTAACACTTTAACACCCACCAGTGTCCTATTCATGCTACTGTGCTTTTAATTCTCATTTTAAAAGTTTATGTTTCTAACTGAGAGATGTTGATGCTTCCAGATTCATCCTGACAGATTAATACACAGCGAGAGGGACCTGCTGTCAATGGGCATGTTGAAATGTATGTTTAAAATTGCCTTTTGATGGCAAGGATGCCAAATTATGCACTCGACTAGAATGTTCTTTGCTTCTCTGTGAGCTATGTGATTGAAAATTGTGGCGATTTGATATCTTTTACTATGTTTGTTTGGTAGGTGAAATTGTTAATAAATTATACTTCTGTGAAATTCATTTTCTGTTGCTGTTAGGAGAAAATCAAATAAATGTAAGACTTAGTAGCTTTGAAATTTTGCTGCTAAAAATGTCAGCTGTTAAACCAGATTCAAGTTTTCAAGAATTCTCCTGCATTGCCACTGTAGCAGGACAGAACTTTATTGGACTTTAATGTGGGGGCTGGTATGGCACCGTCAATCATGCAGGTTAAGGAATGCACACTGAGGAAATGAATCATGGGGAAGCATCTCTGGGGAGCAATACATTGTTCTTTCAGAGTTTTCAGTGATTTCTGGGGAGGGGGAATATATTTGATTCTTGAGCTTATTTTCTGGTTGAATAGATTCTGGTCTCTTATAGCTTGGTCTGCTTGTGATACCCTAGCAATGGGATCAGGAACTGTCTCTATTGCAGAAACTGGCTTTTTTAGAACCCATTCCCCATGCTGGGATGTCTCATCCAGACTTACGTAGGGGGAAGAGCTTAGTACTGCCTCAACTTGATATTCCATGCTTTGTTGATTCCTGTGGGAGACCTGCCCCTTTCTGAATGGCGGAGGAATCGATGAGGTGTGGTAGACAAGAAGTAGGAGAGAGAACAGGAAGACAGGAGTGAGAAGGGAGGAGGGAAGTTGGTATGTAAAATAAATGAAAAATTTAAATAAAAAAGAATATTCTGGAAGTGATTTCTTTTTTAAAAATAACATTTTCCCCAGCTTTTAGATGCAAGTAACAGGCATGAATTTTACTATTCTGAATCTGGGTGGGAAAGTAATGAGTGTAGAGACGAGGAAATCATTGAGAATCCTCAGGCCTGGATTAGAAATGTAGTAGTGAAGTATCTAGTATAATGGCTTCTTGGAACTATTCAAATACTCTTGAGATACCTGAGGAGAGGTAGGACCCTGGTATCCAAGTGAGAAAACAAGATCTTCAAGTGTCTAAGTCCATACAGAAATCTCTCTCTCTCTCTGGCTCTTTCAGTTCTATAGGACATGAGACATTTCCTATCAGTTGAATGAAGGTTTACATACAGAGAGAAACATCAAGGGAAATTTAGTGAAGGAGACTGAGACACTTAGGATGTGATGCAGATCTTCCTCTCTGAAGAGAGAAGAGGTTTGAGCATGAAGGAGAGGAGTACATGGAAAATGTGTTATGCAGACCTAAGTCTGTGGTGGAGTTTTATGGCAGTTTCTGCAAGGCTGGTCTCCAAGCCAGAAGCCTATGCAGTGGAATTCTTGGTGCATTTTTTAAGAAATTGCCTGGGGGAGCCTGCAAGAACCATGGACCCATCAAACACTGTGTACCAGGAAGCAGCAGTCAGGGTTGTTGGCCAATTACTCTCCCAGTGGGAGATCTGAGAGGTGCATCATCATACCATAGTACATGTGTGGTTCCTCCTTTCCTCTCCACCTGCATGCCACTAGGTCGAAAGGGCAAGAGACAGTGATGGTGACAGAAGGCTATGCATTTGACCCGTGAGCTCTAATGGAGACAGCTCTCCAGGAGACAGACTTTAGTAAATCAGTTCAACTTTGTTCCAGGGTATAAGGAATGTAATCCTTTGTTCCAAGGATTGGGAGCCTGGAGACAGCTCTAATTTGCATTCAGTGGCTCACTCCTATGATAAGGTTCCTAGCACAAGCTTCAATCATCATATGTGTGGCAGGGAAGCCTTCTAGGAGGTATCTATGGCAGGGTTCAAGCTAAAAATAAGTCAGGCATCTCGTTTTGAGACAGCCTTTTAGATAAGGTCAGTCCTCAGGCCCAGGGACACTCTCCATATAAGGGTAGAAAATTGTGTTGGAGGGAGAGAACCCTATGTTGCTGAGCTAATGAGATAAGTAGCTAAGCAATGGGGAAACTGTGATCTCTACCAGCCAGCAATATCCCCCAACAAATACACATGGGATAATTAAAAATTAGTCTGGTATAAAAATAACTACTAAGCAATTAAAACAAAACTGCTTTGTCAACTCCTTCCTTTTCTACTCTCTTGGCTTGTATTTGTGAATTCTTGTTGCTGTGACTAAGAACTTGTGAAGAAGACTCAAGGGTGGTGGTGGTGGTGATTTTATTTTAGCTCAGAGTCCAGTCCACAGTCGCTTGGCCACGCAGTTGTGGAAGTGTTCAGACAGAACTTTCTCAGTTGGATGGAAAATAAAGGTAGATTCCAGTAAAAGGCTAGAGAGTTACGGAACCTAGAGAACACACCCCTTTGACCAACTTCCTCCAATTAGGCTCCCTCTACTGTCTTTCACTGCAAACAATACCTTCATGTTATAAATCTATCAAGATTTTAATCCATTGAATAGGTCAGAGCCTTCATTATCTAGTGATATCTGGATATGTCATCACAGAAACACCCAGAACTGTATTTCATTTATCTCTTGGATATTTCTTCATCCAATCAAATTGACCATCAAAATTAGCTGTCACATCATTGTGCTGGAACAGGGCACTGAAAACCTTGGTTGATAATGATTAATTTTTGGTTGCTTTGTGGTCTTTTGGCCTAGAAGCTTATTTTTACAGTGTTAGTTCTGTAAGAATGTCTGATTTTCACATCACTTTAAAAATAATAAAGAATAAATAGTATAAATTCCCACCTCAGGAGGCCTCTTCTCTTTAATGATTTCAGTTTCATTATTCTGTGAGGTTTGAAAAACATCACTTCCCCATTTCTCAGAAGAAGCTTCAGTTTTACTCCCCATGCTTTTTTTGTCTTTTATTTTTATAGTTTGTATAGTTCATCACAATGGGATGTTGACAGTAAGAAATATTCTTATGTATAAAATAATTTTTAATAAAAATAATTAATGGGATGTGAAAGATTAAGCGAGTTTTAAGCAGTGGTATCTTTCATGGCACACGTAGAAAACCTTTGTGGCAGTGAGTAGGTTTTTTGCGTCTTTTGAATTGTTTTCAATCTTAGAGAGGTTATTGAGAGGGGAGAGTTTAGAATGCTATACCTTTGAATCAAAGCTTTGTTCGATTTCATTCTAATGTCTGCTAAACATAAGAGTTTGAAATTAAAGAGATGAGTATGAAGTGGGTTTTTTTTTGTTGTTGTTATTTTTACCCTTATAAAAGACATGGATTTACTCCCCTGAACTGTTAGCTGGTTAGAAAGAATTATTATAATCAAATAAGATTAACAGAGAAGTCTCTTCCTAGTGATTCAGACCTTTAGTAAATATGTAGTTGATTATAGAGCAGGATTATAGGTAAATTGTTTAGCAGACTCAGGTACTTATACTCATGGAACTGACTTCTCTTATGCTTTTGTAAATGGAGACTGCTTGTTCGTTTTCCAACAACTCAGACTCAAATAATCACTCAGAAACTATATTAATTACAACACTGTTTGACCAATGACTCTAGTGTATTCCTAGCTAGCTCTTACTTCTTAAATTAACTCATTTCTATCAATCTTGGTTTCACCATGAAGCTGTGGCCTACCGGTAAGGTTCCTAAGGTTTCAGCTTTTCCTTCTCCTTTGGCAGCTACATGGCGTCTCCTTGACTCTGCCTACTTTCCCTCTTTATCTCTGTTTGGATTTCCTGCCTGGTTTTGCTCTGCTAAGCCATTGGCCAAAACAGCTTTATTCATTAACCAATGATAATAAAACACATTTGTAGTAATGAGGAGGCGCAGGCTGTGTCCCGCCCAGCTCCCAGCCACGGGCCTGCTTTTGGCCCTGGCTAGCTTATACCCAGAATAATTACACACAAACTGGATTCATTTAATACACTGCCTGGCCCATTAGCTCTAGCTTCTTTTGGCTAACTCTTACATCATATTTCAACCCATTTTTAATAGTCTGTAAGTCACCACGAGGCAGTGGGCTTACCAGGAAGATTCAGCATGTCTGACCCTGGCGGCTTCATGGTGGCTCTCCCTGAGCCTTCCTTATCCCAGAATTCCGTTCTATCTACTCTGCCCACCTAAGGGCTGCCCTATCAAAATGCCAAGGTAGTCTCTTTATTCAACCAATGAATGTAACAGAAATACAGAAGGACCCTCCTACACCACACATTCACAGCAGGGAATCAGTCATCACACATTTCATGCACTTGCCTGCTACCCTATTTTTCATGGGGGAATAAAGCACAGTACATTTAGTGACATTAGAGATTTGAGGTGGCTATTTTGCTGGCAATCATAATTCATCTTCCTGGTCACCTATGTGCTCATCACAGAGCTGACAAGTGGTTTACCAGGAACACACTCATTGGCTCCAGAGAGAAAAGGGATCAGTGAAAGTTTCAAGTGTTGTAAAATCTATTAGTGTATTTAATGACTACTTATTCTAGTATAGGCTTAGAAAAGGGAAAAAAATCAACATTGCAAAATTCCACAGCATCCATAGGATAGCAAATGTGTAGCGAGCAGTAGTGTATGCACATTTGCTCATTCATTCATTCATTCATTTATTCTTTAACTCATTCTTTCAATGGGCAGATAGCAGAGAACATATGGAAAGCTTCAGGGGTCAGGGAGAAAATATTCCTCATATTCACACATTTGTGTCCCTCCTGATGTAGACTTTACTAAGTGATTCCCCATCAAACTGACGTGCTAATAGTGGTAATGTTGCCATTCGAGTATGAAATGTCTCTCTCAAACACACACGTTTGAACATTGAACACTTCATTCAGCTGGTGCTGCTTTACTGAGTGGAGCTGAAGGAGATAAGGAACAGGGCTTGAGGCTGACGGCCTGGCCCCACCTCCTTCTGTCCTCTTTCTGCTGAGATGTAAGTCACTCACTCCCAGCCATATGAAGACCCTGCTGCCATGCCTTCCTGTCACTGCTAACTGGATCCCTTCAAACAGTGACAGAAAGAACGCCTTGGTTTGTTTTGTCAGGTATTTGGCAACAGCGATAGGAAAGATAATAGATCCAAGAATTCTCTGTAGTGATTGTTTTTGAACACTCTGATAAATGTCATGTGTAGATAATGTGCTTCCCACAGGGATTTGACAGAGCACACATCATTGTCATCTTCAGATGGTTGAAGATATACAGTCTTAGAGAGGGCTGAGGAAACTTTCACTGATATTTGTCTTCAGACAGCAGGGTGACTATTGCCATTTTTCATCATGAATTAGGAAGAAATGGGCTTTAGTTCACTTTTGCACCAGTTGATTTGCAGGGCTTGTCCCAGCCCTCGGTGCTCAGAACCCACTCAGTTATTTAGATCTTCTAAAGTTCCTCAGTAAAACATATTCAACGTGGTTTTACAAGTAAGATAATACTCAGATTATCTACTTTTTAGTAGAAAACTGTAGATTGGGTGTATTTGTACCATCCCCACTGGGAGTATTTTCCTGAGCAGTGGTTTTGTGGCGTAATTGTTGGGGCCACCGTAGTTTGAGGTAAAGAAACAGCCGTGCTGAAGAATGACAGAAAGCAACACATTTCATATGATTTTTCTCAGTATAGGAAATAGACTAGTAACAAAATACTTAAAAATTTCTTTGAGACTCTTCTTTGGCCCATGTTTGACTCTGCTCTTAAAGGAGACTCATTTCTTTACTTTGTAACTGCTTTTTGCTGTTCTTTTGTGTTCGTTTGTCATCTGTCTCTTTGAGACTGTGTTGGGGACACGACCTCAGCTATTTTTGTCTCCTCTGGGAGATCTTCCAAGTGCTGAGTACTAAATTTTCCTTCCCTGCCCTGATGGCAATTTTTGCACCCTTTGAACAGGCTACTTATTTCAAGAGTGAAGACAGAGAAAGGGGGGTGAGGAAGAGAAAGAACATCAGACAACATAATTATAGTCCAAAAAGTGGGCACACAGCATGTTTCCCTGGTATCTTAGCTTCTTTTCTGAGAAGGCATGAAGCCCAAATGAGGCTGAGGTCGTGTTTCTTGAGCAACATGCATTATTCTCTGAAGAGGTCTCCCTGTTTCCGCTCTTGTCTCTAACCATCTCTTTTCTAAACAGCCAGAGCCATCTTTCAAAGCATCAATGGGCCCATCACTCTGCCTCCCACCCCCTGATTGTTCTAGGTGCTGCAGCGGCTTCTTACCTCATTCAGAGTAAAATGTGTGCTCCACCCTAGTCCTACCTGCCCTTTCACCTCAGACAAGGTCCTCTGCCAGCAATTCTCCCGTCCCTCCACCCTAACCACAGCTACTTTAACATTCTCCAAAGACTTTTCTTGGCCTGGAAACTAACTTCCCACTTGTTTTGTCTTTCACCTTGGCTTCTGTTTCTCTCTACCACGGTAGTCCGCTGCTTTGTGGGGGTGTCATTTCCATTTCCCTACTTTATAGAGACCTCTCTCTCAGGCTTTCCCATGCCAATAAGGCACTTTCCCCAGCAACTGTGTTTCTCCAGTTCAGTTCATTTTCCCGGAGGTAGGTCTCCTACGTAGTATATAAACCATGTACTTACTTGCTCTTGGCTTTCTTCTGCTGACGCAGTAGCTCCGCATTTGCAGAATCCTCTGGTTGTGTTCACTGCTGCGTAACCGCTCTTAAAAGCACGGTTAGTACACAGTGGGCACCTCCAATGAGTGGTCACGAGAATGAAGGGCTGGTTGTTCATATGAAAACCAAGAATGATGGGACACTAAGGCTTTTGATTTTGGACTTCTCTGTGCAGACTGGAAGAAGGTAGGGTTGGGCTGAAGAAGGAAGTGAAGGCAGCATGCAGGTGACACAGCCTATTGATGCCTAGAAGGAAGACCCGGAGTGTGCTGGCCTTTCAGGTCTCCACTGTGCTTAAGCGGAAGGAACAGACCTTCACACTTAGGGCATGTGTGTTCTTAGACGGCAATGCCACGTGATAGAGAGGTCTCTGTATGCTCAGATTCTGCTGTTGTTTCTACAGCCTGGCCTTTAGAATCTGACCCCCAGGAACATGAAGTAGAAGAATTTTAGAAAGGAAGGGGGATGAGCAATATAGGGCCTGAGAAAACCATTGTGGGGCGGGACTCCCGAGTCATCAGGAGTCCCACAGAGGAGATGTGTGGGAAGTGATATTGTCAGGCTTAAAATCTTCTGTCACCAGAGGGCGTGCCTTCCCTTGCTAATCACAGGAGGGTGAAATGCCAGCTTTTACCTCAGGGTAGGAGATTCCAACAAGAATTTCCTTATAGACTTTTTGAGTGCTTGCTCTAATATTCTGCAAGTCAAGACTCTTGATTCATTTTCCCCAGCAGCATCCATTCAAGCTGCTGCAAGAAAAAGAGGAAACAACCATGCAAGGTCCGCAAGACAAAAAGCAGGAACCAGACAAGGACAGGATGATTACAAGACAGCTCGTTTGGATAGTGCCAGTCAGTCCTCTTGTCTGACTTCAGAGAATCTCGGGGGCTTCAGTTTCCTTGTCTCAAATTGGCCCCTGCCAGATTCCAAGTCACTAGGTCTCCTTTCTGGGCTGCAGTCCCATTACTTTCGTTCTTATTGGTAGCGCCCAAGTGCTCATCAGTGCCTTGCCCGGGCTTATTTCTGGCTTCCCCTTCCATAGGCTCCCCTGCACCGTTTAACCTGTTTCAAACTGTGCCAATGAGATTTGGAACCAAACCTGAATAATATCTTTAAATATCGCTTAAAAACTTAGGGCTCTAAGAGTCTAAATTTGAATGCAGCAAGGTCATAAAGAATTTCATCCAGACCTTCTTTCCATCGCATGCTCCTCTGCTTGAGCACCCACATGGCAGCTCACAACTGTCGGTAAATCCAGTTCCAGGGGATCTGACACCTTCACACCAATGCACATAAAATAAAGTTAAATAAGTCATAAAAATACCTTTAAAAAAACAATGCCTGTGTTTTGTCAGCCCCCTCCCCTCTTTTTTATAGAGCTTAATTCAAATCCTTTGCAAATATCTCATTCAATTTTTTTTTCTGGAAGAGAGTGTGTGTGGGGTGTGTGTGTGTGTGTGTGTGTGTGTGTGTATGTGTGTATGATAAAGAGAGAGAGAAAGAGACTGAGAGAGAGACTACATTTACGGTATTTTATTGCAAAGAATGAATGTACTATCACCTGTGTGCTTATAATGTACATAAATAATTCATATAAATATAAATTTTATTTACAATTTAAATATCAATCAGCTTTGAAACAGTTCTGGTGAGCCAGGTGAAGCAGGTGCTTTCCTGCCGCTGTGTAGTTTGTCTCTATGAAGCAGATGAGCCCAGATGTCAATTTTCCCATGGTAAGCCATTTTCAGAGTGTCTGGAAAATGTGATTTTAAAAGTTAAGAAAAAACAAAACAAAAAAGCCCCAAATTCCGATACCTTCAGAAGGCAAGTTTGGCTGTGCTAGACATGTTATATGTATTTTGTATCAGAAGATTTTGTTGTTTCTCTTGTTGTTACTAACATTACCTTTTTAGTAGAGTTGAGAAAGATAACTGGCCAGTTGTCCTCATCAGCGTAGACCATGAAACCCAATATGGACAAGTTAAACAGAACGGCCGTATATGGGCTGCCCATGCACGTTCCAGCATTGCCAGGCCATAAATTTCAAATTTCAGAGTTGAAATAATATATTTAAAATACATTTGCTTGATGCTTATGTTGAACTGCCTTATGGAAGCTGCCTTTGACGCCTCCTCATCCTGGCTTCTGTGGACTCCTGATGGAAGCCATCTGGTCATTATTGGAGCTGGAATTAGTTATGTAAAGCTCTCTTAGGCGATTTGACACTTTGTAGCAATGACGCTTAGGTGTAAAGTGTTCATAACACTGCACACCCCACTCCACTGGATGTCCTCTGTGTCTTTCTTAGGACCTTACAGTACTGGGAGATCTCACTCTCATTGGTTTAAGCCTTCTGGCAAGCAAGAAATGTCTGCTTTTATTAGAACTGGTAGGGCCGAGGTTGTTTACTAGAGATTCACGGTGCATGTTTACAATCACTGAGAGTGTTTGCCTCTAAGATATTTTCCTAATAAATTTTAGAACTGAAAATAACTGCAAAATGCTATAAAATAGTGAAAAAAGCTCACTGAAGAAAACACATCAGTTAGTGGAGAATAATTATATTCTCCTTTAATCAATTATCTATGATCTGTACAGATGCCTATTTTTATAATGACAGCCACTCTAGGGCCTGCCATTCTGGTTGACTTCTATTTTAACAGCAAGCAGTAATTAGGAAAGTAGAAGACAGTCTTTCCTAGGCGCCACTCTATTCTAGGAGCCTGCCTGTTTGAATACTAATGTAACAATGCAATTTCCCCTAATAATTGCTTCCCTATTGGTCTTTTTGTACAGTCAATCTCTGAGAATATTCTTTCACTGCTTTAAGACCTGCTTTCGGTGTCCTTTGTCTTCTGTAGGATAGTGCTAAAAGCTTTTCCTGTGACAGTCAAACTCTTTTAATGATTTAGATTCTATTTCACACCCCTACCTTTCCTTAGAGTGCTACTTGTCTTGGGCATATCTTTGTGTCTGAATTCTATGCAAGCTTTCAGGGATCAATTTAAAAGCATACCACATACCTGGGAAGAGCCTAAGTGTGGAGAGCCTGCTTTAAATGAAAATGCTGGGACAAGGATTTCAACCAAAGGTACAATCCTAGAACCCCAAAGACTGAAAAGTGCCATTAACTTAGGAGAAGACTCATTCTGCTTCATTACAAAAGGGATCATCAAAGTTGTGATACTCTTTTCCCCACATTGCTTCAGAGGCACAGCTCACCCACATTGCTCCAGAGGCATGCTAAGCAACTGCCCCACACTGCTACAGAGACATACTAAGTAGCCACCCTAACTTAAAGACAGTGACACCATCTTGGTGCTCCAGGCAAGTGGGTTTACAACCAGAAGAATGCTGTCGGATAATGCTCTTGTACACTGTAAAGATTCGTCACTCGTATTGGTTTAATAAAATGCCAATTGGCCAGTAGCCAGGCAGGAAGTATAGGCAGGGCAACCAGACTAGAATAATTCTGGGAATAGAAAAGGCAGAGAGTTAGTCACCAGCAAGACACAGAGAGAGTAAGATGAGAATGCCTTACTGAGAAAAGGTACCAAGACACATGGCTAAACATAGACAAGCATTATGGGGTGGCAGGCAGAGGAGCAGAGAAAAATGTAGAGCTCAATAAAAATCATTAAAAAAGAATTATGAGGTGAATTTAAGTTGTAAGAGCTAGTTAATCATAAGCTTGAGCTAATAGGTCAAACAGTTAATAATTAATGTAAGCCTCTGTGTGTTTCTTTGGGACTGAATGGCTGTGGGACCAGGTGGGACAGAAACTTCCATCTCTAGAAGAGGAACAGAGCTTGAATTAGCAGAATGCTTCTTCTTGTACAAACCACTGCAGCCAGCTGTTTGTGGTTTCTTTCCTGGTTATTTATTCCCCTTTGAACATCATTAGCAAGCAACAAGTTAGTGAAATTAAAATAGTTGTAGAGTACAATCTAAATACATACTTGGTTTTAATAAATCTCAATATCTTTGAAGTGAAACTTCTAGCTCACCACACATTTAACCTGTACATCTCAGAAGTAGCCTCAAATGAGGAACCCTGTGTGAGTTGTTTCTGAGAGAAGTCAATCTGGGAAACACTGGGAGGGCAGTGCCTGGGGTGGGCAGGAGCAGTGATTGAGTGTGGGTGGGCAGGAAGCTATTTGGTATTTACAAGCTGGCAAATTCAAGTTCTGGATAATTGTTAGATACTGGCCCCAAACCTGTCAGATGGCCAGTGTATGAACCTGTCTGACTCCCCGAGTCTGTAACTAAGTTTGTTTCTTCATCTCTGGGGGACTTTTGTTACAAGTATGGATCATAGCCTCAACAGGCAAACCTTTCTCCTTATCATTGTGAAGCTCTATGAGGTGTCAGTCTCTGTTCAGACAGTGTCACTAAAATACAGGGAATGTGAAAAATGCCAACACCTCCTGAAGCTGTTTGCATAGACATCAGTCTCTGGAACACTAGATGACCCATAATGGAATCCGAGCTAACTGGAGATCCTCTGATTTGGCACAAAATCCCAGGGCATAGCCTGCTTCCTGCCCTTTGTCTGTAGACACACTGCCTGAACATATGGTTGACCCACCACTGTACACCCCCACATAATGCATGTTGTGCCCCATTTAGACTCATTGGATAATAACTTGATATGACCTTAGCTGATTGGATAATGTATGCATATATGCCAGTGAACATACACATTAAACTAGCTCTGTACCTTGACGCTGGTCTCTGGAGTCTGCCCTTATATAGAAGTCCAGTGCTTTAGATAACTTGTTGAATGGTTAAAATGTATTCTTACACATTTATCTGTGTAAGCCGTGGGTAATAGCTGAAATTGGATTGTTATAGGCATTGAAGAAGTCCCCGTATGTAACATACTCATCCCAGAGCTTAGCCCTGAGGTGTATCAGTCTAGAATGCTGTTCAGTTACTGTGGTTGTTAATGTATCATATATGAAGCTCCTGGCTACTTCAGAACTGCAGTTGGAATTCCCAGCACACCCCAAAATGGGAACCATGCACTCGTCTTGAAAAATACAACTGAATATTACATAGTCATTTCCCCCAAAAAGGCAGCCTTGAAGAATAATGGGAAAATAGGCTTGAAAAGATGTAAAATAAATGTTGTTTATTCAGACAGACCTGAAGAAAAATCAGGTACAAAAGAAATCCTATGTTTTTTGTGAACTTCACTGAAGAGTTGGAAAGTACCTGCTCTGCAGATAGGCCTCCGAATGGCAGCCATACCTCTAGATGTTTTGTCATGCTAAACTTCTTTATGCATGATGGTGGCTACAACAAGGAGAAAATGGGCAGAACTAGATTGTTTTAAAGCTAATTACAGCTTTGAATTATGGCGTTTTCCTTGGAGGAAGAAGGAATAAAAAGAATAAATTTAGTGTTTCCAATCAAAAGGCGTGCCCATTCTTGAATGAGCACATGGCATTGATTGGAGATCTGAATGGGAAGGCATGATAAAGGACAGCCTGTGGAACAGTCAAACAGCACATCCTTCTATTAAGATATATAGAAAAGGAGTTTGGATATATGGCTTGCAGTTAAGAGCTCATACTAGTCTTACAGAGGACCCAAGATTAATTCTAAGCACCCACATTGGGTGACTCACCACCCACTGTAGTTCTAGATCCTAGGGATCTAAAATCCTTGGCCTCTGTGGACATGCACACTCATTTTCACACACCTCCACACAGACAGAAAGCTGCATAATTAGAAATAAAACAAATCTTTAAGAAGTTAAAAGAAAATTAAAAACTGGAATCTTTATGAATGATAGTATTTGCATATTCACAAGTATGACATTTTCCTTGATCTACAAATAATATATCCTGATTACTCCAACAACTCTCTACTTCCCTTTCACTGCACCAATTCCACCCCAATTCAACATCTCAATCAGGTTCTTTCCCAGATCCCTGAGTTTTGTTTTTATTTGGTGATGTGGGAATGGTCTCCTGTATTTTGTATTACTCTCATTGGTTGAATAAAGACTCTGTCTGGCTTGTAAGATAGGTCAGCCCTTAGGTGGGCGGAGTAGACAGAATGAAAGTTCTGGGAAGAGAGAAGGAAGTGGGCCAGTCACCATGAGGCTCCCAT
>JAQHUG010000123.1:4350288-4379244 GCA_028555095.1 Dicrostonyx torquatus
CCACTTCACAGCAATAGAAACCCTAAGACAGTCTTCAAGTTCTTCCCCTTTGTTGCAATCCTAGCAAAGAGGTGATTATGATCCAAGAGCACAGAAGACACCCGCAGAGTGGCAGCCAGGATGACAGCATAGACTTTAATGGGAATTCACCAGGGCATACTTATATCCATATTTCACACTTGAGTATCTAAACTCATCAGATTGTATGCTCTAGATATGTACATATTCCTATACAAACATTCTTCAATAAAATTTTGTATCTCCCAGATGCTCACTAATCTTCCAAGTGAGTAGACTGTGTGGACATTGATGACTCCAGGTGAGCTGAATTGATGTCCCTAGATCTTAAGATGCATCTGGGGGTGGTCCAGATTGAGATTTAGGGGACCTCTTAGTTTGTGAACTCTGAAAAATATTGTCAGCACTTAAAAGTACTCCAGAACTGAGGTTCCATCATTAATGATGCTATATGTATAATGCTCCTATGTCTGTGAAAATTTTATGAGGTTGTAAAGCACAGCACACTCCTTAGCCTTATACCCACATATTTGCAAGACAAAAATATGTCTCACAAAGGGTATAAAGTTTTTTTAAGAAAAACAACAATGTGTTATTTCTAAGAAGGGTTTTACAAGAAAGAATTCAGGAACAAATCCCTATAAAATATTCTAATTCCACTGCATCAAAGGATGACGATAGTTGAACTGCCTAAGCTAGAAGTCATACATAGGCACACATACATACACCACAGATAATTTCTACACTTGTACATACACAAGCACACAATATATGTACACACATATATACACATATACACACTCACACACATGCATACATGCATTCATACATATCCCTACATACACTCAGACACATAGACACTCATACATAATAAATATTCCTACATATAATCACACACAGACAACTTATACATACATTCACACTGACATATATACATGCACACATACAGAAATTACACCCATGAACATGCACATAATACATGCATTACTAAATACAGACAAATGCACTAATGCTGTTTTTTTTTTTTTTTTTGTAAACTTCCCCTTTGGTGCTCCTTTTATTTTCGGTTTTCTTTCAGCAGATCTCAGAGACTCAGCCTCTCTGTTTATCTTTGTTTATAAGGTGTTTGCATTCTGAGGTTGGAATTTTGCATGAGACATAGTCACCCCTGTGCATTCCCATCTCCCTATGACTCCTGGAGGTATGCAGCACCCTCTTTAAGATAACCATTGAGAAGTGGCTGTGATCTAACCACCAGATCCCAAAGTCATGGGGAAGGGACTAACCAGAGAATATTCTATCAGTAAAACTTATATCCATATATAAAGGACGTAGTTGGACAGCTTTAGTGGTGACAATCAGGTTATAGAACTCCCTGAGTTTTCCTTAGAGTATAAATTCACCTGATCACAGAATGTCTGCAAACAGAAAGGGTGAAGGTGAACTCTGGAGCTGAAGATGAGTCTACACACACCTATGTAGTCTGTCTGCTCTGTCTTCCCTTCCTTAGATAGCACAACTCCTGCATCACAAACTTACTGTGAAGTCTTCTACATTTTCTTAAATAGTTCATATGAGTACAATGAATTGTGCTTTTGCATAAAGCCAAAGACCCAGTGCCAATAAATTTATTTTAAGTTCTTATGTTGGAATGTTAGGAGTCCCTTGGGGGAAAAGCTATCTTGGTTTAAACCCACAGACTCACCAATCATCCCTTATTGTCCCAGCCTCCTTAGGCTTCCACACTTTGAATGCCTTTTACACTCGGTTGCAAGAATCTTTGAAACATAACAAGGCTCTACCTAGCTTCTGAAATGAGCACTTTTTGCTGACAGTTCTGTTTTGTTCATCAACGTGTCTTCTGCACTGGCCCATAACACATGAATAACATAAAGTAATGAATATGACTTCATGTCTAAAAAATGCTAGCAGGGAGAAGGATGTTTCTGTCATTCATTTCCCAAAAGCTGAGAGGAGTCAGACCCTGGCCATTGTCCTTTGCTCCCTCCCAGTGGTAACCACCCTCAGACTTCCATCTTTTTATGTGTTCAAATATTTCCTCATGTTTCTTTTATAATTGGAAATAATTATATGTGTAAATTATTACATATTAGTGGAGAGATTCTTTCCTTTATTTTTTTATATTATTTTTAGGAAGTGAGGCAGCAATCTGTCTTGCCACTTCCTGTTTCTGCTGCAGCAAGGTCAGTGAGATACTTCCTGTGAAGACTGTGATTGACCATACATCTAGTGATGTTTTCTTTGTTAATATTACAGCTTGTAAAAACATTATTTCTTCAGTGAAAGCGCTTTGTTTTATTTTCTGTTTTGTTTCATAATATTTTCAAAGAGCTGATCTCAATTTATTATGTTCGTAAAGTCTGTTTATTGAGTTTGAGCGTGAAAAAGTGAGGTAGAATAAAATAAAAAGAAAAATTCAGGGTCTATGCCATCTATAAGATCAAATACTGTTCTGTGAATTTATTTCAGTTACACATACATACATGTATACATGAACACACAATATATACATTATATGTGTGCCAGCTGCCAAATTATGTAAAAATTGTTTTATTTGTAGTTTTTGAGGTTGTTTGGATATTAAATGCCCCCAAAGGCTCATGTATCAAAGAATTCATTTGTATTCAATACTGCCACAGGACAATGATGGATACTTTAGGGCCTGCCAGAAAGAAGCTTGGTCAGTCAGGATGTGCTCTTCAAGGATGTTGGAGCCAAACAGGTTCCTTCCTCTTGCACTCCCTTGCTTGCTGTCCTCTAGGAAGTGAATTTCTCATTTGTGACTGTTTCTGCCCTGTGTGATGCTCTGAACACAGGCAAACCTACCACGTGACTCGGATACCTGAACCTTAACTGGAAGCTCTGATATTGTGAGCCCAAACATATCTTTTCTTTTTTCTTAAATTATATGTGTGTTGGGCTAGAGAGGTGACTCAAGTGGTTAAGAGGGCTTGTTGCTCTTCCAAAGGTTCTGGCTCAATTCCCAGCTCCCACATGGCAGCTACCAACCATCTGCAGCTCCACTTCAAGGGAATCTGATCCCTTTTTCTGTCCTCTGTAGACATTGCATGCTGTGCTACACAGACATAAGCAAAATCTCCCCCCTCCCGCACACATAAAAGCAAATAAGTCAACCTTTAACATTTGTTTCTTTGTGTGTACATGCCTGTGTACGTACATGTCTTTGAACATATACCATGGTGCAGGTGTAGAAGTTGGTGGACAGCTCCAGGGGACCATTCTTTCTGCCACCTTGTTGGATGTGGGAATGGAACTCAGTGCCTATAACAGTGCTTACCTACCTCATCAGCCATCTCGTAGACCCAACTCTTCCATTAAGTTGTTCTCCCAGTGACAGAAAGCTAAGAAAGTGATCAGATAATCGGAGTGATGTTGTTTTATACCTATTTATTGCTGTTGAAAACAACTCATTAACATACATGTGAGGTCTTCTGCCCAGGACTGAGAATGTATGCCTTTGTAGTTTCAATATTCCTGCAACACTAATGTCTGAAATGCCATTGTTTCTAATGTTGTGGAGAAGAATGTCTGAAAGGAAAGAAAATCTTTGACTCTCATTAAATGTCAACTTCTAGACTTCCCATAAGCTTTTTCTCTCTCTGTCTTTCTCTCTAACTGATGGAAGGATGTTAGAATTTGGTATAATTTAAATAATCCCCAATTATGATTTGCATACTGAGCCCTGGATAATCAGGTGCTAAGACCAGAACCTTTCTAAGTTGTAAGCTATATAACTGAAATATTCATTTGTTATCATTTATCTATAGAAGTTTGATGATTTAAAACTCACATATATACAAGGTCTAATGCTAATAATCTGCTTTATGGTTGTTTATGTTGTTAGGTGTACTAATATGGGAACTTAGTTTACATTGTAACACTATGTAGACAACCAAAAGCCTAGTCCTTTTTTTGTATACCCATAGCAATGACACACCTGTGGGTCCAAAGTGTAGTTTTCACCATCTCGGGTGTTCATGTTCTATAAAGTAGACATTTTCTATATGGTTAATTGTGTAGAGAGATGCATGCTCAAAAGATCTGTGGTAGGTGAGGAGTATTAATCTTACATATTTCAATTTTTTTGTCTTTGGGCATTTAGTAAATTGTAGAAAAAGACTGATATTTTCATACAAGGTTATATAGCTTTTCATACATAAATGTGAACTATGTTGTGGGAATTCCTTAAAACCAACATTTTCATCCAGGATTCTATTTAATTTGCTCCTTAAATCTATTTACGTGGGGCCCTAGAGAATAGATATCTCAAACCTATTGCTAATACAGTAGCAAGATACTTTGGGTCCTGTGGATTGTGCACATATGAAATCACAAGCTTTTATTCATATTCTTTCTGTGAAGTATTGAACTTTAATCCTAAATGGCTTTTGTACCTTTAAAAAATACATTAATTTATGTTTGCATATATAGATGCTTGTGTGTGCATTTGGGTGTGAGTAGAGGTCAGAACACAACTTTCTCTAGTCTGCCATCTTCTTCTACCTTGTGGGTCCCAAGGACTTGACTCAGTAATCAAATCCAGGTGCTCAGGCCTGGTGGAAAATGCCTTTGCCCACTGAGCCTTCTCCCTGGCCCTTGAACCACTTTTAAACTTTATTTGTTTGTTTTTGTTCTGATGTTGATACAAGAGTTTCTGTGATTAACTTGCTACTTGGGAGTTAAGTATTTTGCTAGTAAAAGCACACCCAGGACACTAAATTATGATCAAACTTTCTGAGTGAGTGGCAATGGTAAATTTATTTGATGTGTATTCGATGTTCTCCCTTTATCATCAAAGTACTCCATTTGTTTTTCTGCGAAGAGAACAATGGTTTGTTTTTATTGCTAGGCCCCATTCTGTATCATAAAGAAGAAATTCTTGATTCTATGTTGTAATCTTTATATTGCATTTTCAAGATTTCTTTATGTGTGTTACAATAAGCACATGGTTTGAGAGAAAAACAAATAGACAGTAGCAACAACAAAATTCCTGAACATCAGGTCTTACAAAACAAAACTCAGCCCCAAACGGTAATGCCAGCTCTGTTGCCCTTTTTTGGACCAATTGAAATGGATAAAGCTTGTGGGGGAAGGAAGTGTCAAGGAAGACACCTGCTCAGCTCCAACTCCTTTGAAAAGACCTGAAAACCTGAAATATAATGTCTCCAGGTGATTCTGAAACTACTAGAGCTTGAAAAATCTGTCCCAGGCTGTTGACAAGGATACTCTTGTGGACCCATTAATGACTGATAGCTGTGTTATTCACCCTCTTGAAGCCAGTTTCTGAATGCCTCCTGTACAGTGTGAACTGTGGGGCCAGTGTGGACAGGTCTGTGTGCTTGCTCTCCTCTTCCCACTTTTCCCCAGGCACAGTTTCCACGATCACGATCAGGAAAACACGCAAGCGGAGTGGAAACAGCTGTCATACATGCTGAAGTTGAACAGGTTTTCAAAAGTAAGTGCAGGCATGCATATGTGCAATGCCTATTGGAAATAACCCACGATTTAGTCTCTTCCTTAACGAACCTCTGTATTTGTGTGATTAACTGGAGAGTCACGGAATCAAAGCCTTTAGTTTTTAAGTTTCTTGAAAGCAGATTCTGTCTCTTTTCAGTTTTGCAAATGTGGGTACGTTTTTGTGTGTTGGGGGGGGGATAGTAGATTTTAAATTAATGCTAGCTACAAAAAGAAAACCAAACTGAGCCAACACTTTTGTGTTTACCAGTTTATAATTAGAGAAACAATAAGGTTTAACAGATGGAGTTGCTGATCACCAAGTCTCTCACTTGTTTTGTAATAACACTTTGGGATTCCCTCCTCACAGAAAAGATGCGGTCTTGGTACCATGACTGGATACTGTGAGAACCAAACTCCCCACTTCATAATAAGAACACTCTCATATCATTATAAGCTTAAATAGTTGGAAGGGCTGTCTGCCAAAGTGCTTTCCAAGAACAAATGTAATGTCTTGGAGGTCTGCTTTTAGCCAGATCTTGGCCACTGGTGTTTTTTGCCTGCATGTGACCTTGACTACTACTGAGTAACACCACGATGCAGACCTGCATTTTTTCTTTTGCCTTATTTTGTTTTGGCCCATTTTCATAAGCTATCTCCAGCTAATAGGCTAGCAAATCTTACTTTGTCTAAGTCTAAGCAAATGTAAGTGCTGGAAAACTGAAACTTCCTTTGCCTCAGCTGCTCTCACAGAGTGACCCCTGGGAATGAATGGGTCTCTTCTGAGGCAAGGGTAATTACTGCACAGGCTTTACTTTGGCTCCAGGAGTTTCCAGAGAGTGACATCTGTGTAATAATGGGCACTTCTTTGTCTCTTCGCCTGCCTTCCCTTTCTTAATACTTCCTCCTTGCTGTAATAGGGACTCAACTCTCTTGAAGTAATTTGTCCTCCAGATCTTGTCTCCTGGGAACAGTGAAGCCAGAAAATGAAGTACTTTTAATTTTCGGCTATGTAATCATCAGCAGTTTGTGACTTTAATCCCGAATTTGGCAGATCGAGAAAAAATTCAGTTCTGGTCACTCACGTGAGTGCGAAATGTTGAAGGAAGAATCCCTATTAAATAATTGATCATCATGTGAGTTTTTATTACTTCGGAATTAAACAGGGGGGAACATGATTTTTGTTGGGGCCAGGGGGGTTCGTGTAAAGATGGGGACAGATCACCAAAGTCTAGAAAACCAGAAACAAACTTTATTCCAGAAACCAGAATTCAGGAAAAAAATAAAATAAAAAACCTCCATGGGGCACATAAAGCTTATCAGCTAGCTGAGACCACAGCCAGAGATGGATTTTAAGGTTGTGGCAAAAAGGCCAGTTTCTGAATCAACCTTTTTATACTAGGGGCACCAAGCATTAGGTCTGAACAAAGGAATTCCTACAATCTCAAGGTAAAACTCAGATACAGATTGCCTTACTTTACAATCTCCTTTAACAGAGGTTTTTTTTTTTTTTCTGTTAAACTAGTGTTTTCACTTGATCTATTGTTTTTCTTGGTGCTTCCAGGTGATGTTTACTGAAGCCCTGTGCTCTCCCCTTTGATGCTGCCAGTTTTTCATAGCAGGGATAATGCATAACCCAGAGGTTATATATCTGTTTTCTAAAAGTTGACTCAGCTAGCTCTCAGTTTGTAAAGAGATGCTTTGGCCTTGTAAATAGAGCTATGGGTTAATAGTTAATTCTCAAGCTGCTGAGAAAGCTGCTGACAGTCTGTTCTTATTCTCCTAGGCTTACAACTTTATATTTCTTTATTTCTACATTCTTATTTTTGGAATATACAGTTTTATATTCTTTTTTTGACAGGGTTTCTCTGAAGCTTTGGAGCCTGTCCTGGAACTAGCTCTTGTAGAGCAGGCTGGTCTCGAACTCACAGAGATCCGCCTGACCTCTGCCTCCCGAGTGCTGGGATTAAAGACATGCACCACCACCGCCCGGCCATTTTTATATTCTTATTCTCAGACCCTTCAATTTTATTATTTTAAATACACAATACTGAGCATCTATAAAACACAATAAGTTTTCCTAGGAAAATGGCAGTTAAAAAAAGAACATTTGATTTAGGAGTCTATGTTGTCTCCAGGAAAGCAGGATTTTTCTTTGTGAATGTAAACCCTTTGGATTATAGGATTTCTTCATTATTATTACTTTGTGTGTGTGTGTGTGTGTGTGTGTGTGTGTGTGTGTGTAGTTGTTCTTAGAGGCTAGAAAGAGGGTGTTGGGTTCACTGGCCTTGTGGTTACTTACAGGCAGTTGTGGGCTGCCTGATTGAGTTCTGGGAACTCCAATCCTCTGGAAGAACAGCATGTTCACTGTGAAGTCTTTGTAGCCTCAGGATTATTGAATTTCTTGGCAGGGGCAGGCATTATAGAATAATAGCCTGACGTTGGTTGTGGAATGTGATAGGAGAGGAGACAGTTGCTTAGAGGAAATAAAAAGACAGTAATGGTATAAAATTGCATTCAAACTGTGTTTAAAATGTCAGTTAGTGGGGAGCATAGGTTCAAAGTGCTTGCTCTATTCAGTTCTCAGCACCCATGTCAGGCAGTTTAAAACCCACCGGTAATTTCAGCTTCAGGGGATCCAATTCCCTCTTTTGGCACCTGTGAGTGTGCACGTGCGTACACACACAGAGACACACACACGCACAGACACAGATACACACGTACACACACACATGTACACACACGTACACACACAGATACACACAGACTTTGGAAAATAAATCTAAAATAAAGGAAATCATTAAAAATTTAAAATCTTTTCTTGTTTTTTTATGTAGTCAAGATAGAAACGCACTTGCCTATGGAGTGCATGCACTGTTTAACTTTTCGGGGCTGTACTGATAACGATGCTGGCGTACTCTCCTAGGGCTGGTACTGACCCTGCTCACAGCGCAGAGATGGAATTGGCCTTGGCTCAGATCTTCAGCAAGTGCAATCTTCTCTAGAGAACACTGGTGATGTATAGCAGAATAATCAGGAAATCTATCACTGGCGCCTTTGTTTTGCTAAATTTATTTTCTCTGTGAGGACCAAGGCGGCTCTGAGTTGGTAATGGTAAGCAACACACTTGATCTTTAATGCTGGCTGAGAGCGAATTTGTTCAACAGTGTCCCGAACCATCTCCTTGACTGATTTTGCTAATTGAAGAGTTTATCTGCTTCTCTAGGTGCACCGAGCCAAACAACAAATGACTTGTCTGTAAACTACTTAGAAGAAATGTTTCTAGTTCAAGTAGAATGACGGAGTGACAGTTTTTCAACTCTTTTTTTCCTCTTTAACCTGTGCTAGTTTCTTGGGTACCACTAACTCAACTGAAGTCATTAGTCCCTCATGGAAAGGCAGACTGAATAACTGGCATTGTAACACACTCAAGATAATGATCATTTGTGTGTTTCTTTTACAACTATTTATTCTTCCTCTCTCTCTTTGTGTGTTCTCTCTCTCTCTCTCTGTGTGTACTTGAACATGTATTCATAACATGTGTGGAGACCAAAGGACAACTTGGGAAGTCCATTCTCTCCTTCCACCTGGTAGGGTCTAAGCATCAAAGCCAAGCCTGTATGTAACATTAAACATATCGATCTCCTTTACCTGGTGAGCTGCCTTCTAAGACCTGAGGCTCAGGGCATTTTGAAACTAATGCTAACAAGTTCGGCTCTTTGACTTGGGTGTGGAGCAAGCCCAGTGTCTTTCTCTCTGAAGGTGTCACAGCTTCTTCTGGAATGCCTTGAGAGAGTCACACATTTCCCTTCCTCTCCCAATCCTGATGTCTGTACAGACTCATATTAGGGAATTCAAACCTACATGCTTCTAGAACTTAACAAGTTTACTTTAATATACTTTCTGAAGATTAAAGAGCCACTTGCAAATAAACACTTTAGACGCTGCCTCCTCAAATAGGAGTAGATATTATTTTTAAAGTATTCTAGAGATTTAGATTTGTGTTTTAAAATTAGATCATTGTTTCATGGGTGCTCCCAAACTGTAGCCCACCTCACCTTACTCTGCAGTCTGCGTAGAGTGGGAGAAAGAAGGGGAGAAAGCATAGGTACCAATGCCAGCATGGAGATGGGGGAAGTGCAGAGGCCTTTGTGAGTGCGGGCACTGGAAGTGATATAGAACCTGACAAACATCAGTCTCCATCACCAGACTCTAAGTATACTCATTCTAAGGTAGAGCTAGGTAGAAGAAAGCTTATATAAGTGATTGACAGGTATAACAGGGCTGGCCCAGATTCTGCTGTAGGAAAGTTAAGTGGTATGCCAGCACTGAAGGAGTGAAGCCAGAAGTGGTACAGATCCAAAGCCCTGTGGATTATGTATAGATTTCCTTATGTTTAATATCTGTGGTAGACCTTGGGCCATACTGCCTTCTTTAACCCTCCATTAGGATCCCATCCTCACCCCAAGTTGCTAGTGCTGTTACCAGAAGGCTATCCCCAACTGCCAACTTCTGGGAAAATGAGCTGAAAGAGTTAACCCATCCATGTTCATGCCCTGAATAAACAGAATTCCACCTCCAGGGCAGAGTGAAGAATACATGTTTAGAATGATAATAAATGCTTCACTTTAAAAGGTTGTAAGCTTATCGGCTGCATTTTAAAATTTAAAATTATTTCTGTATTATTTTTCATTCATGTTGGTCAGTTTTGTGGGGGAGAGGTAATTTTGTCCTCCCACAGGTATTTTCTTGTTCCTGTCAGTCACCATCTTGCAGAAGGCAGTGCCACTCCCATCATGAGTCAAATATTGCTAATTTATTTTGAAGTTTTGAGATTTTCTTCCATTGGCCCACGGTGTCCTCCTTATTCCAGCCCCATTCTGCCTTACTCACCATAACTCCTAACGATTCCTGGTGTGTGACAGGCAAGGGTGGGGTTGCTTGTCCCTTCGTCTGTTTTTTCTCTCTTTTGAATCTTTGCATTTCCAAATAAAATTTAGAGCAAGAGGGTTGAGGTCCATTAAAACCCTGTTGGGGTTTGACAGGGATTAATTTCAATCCTGAAATATAGCTGAAGGAATTGATGACTTTACAGCATGATCCTCCTTTTTATTGATGTAGTCTGTCTCCCCGGTTATCACGGTCTTTTGTAAAGTCTTTTAATCTGCTCTATAATTTTCTCCTTAAAGATTATACACATTTGTTAGATTTATTATTAAACTACTTATACTTTATGCTACTATAAATTCTTCCATTTATGAACATATCCTTTTAGTTTATTACTGGTGATTAGAGATATAAGTAACTATTGATTTCCTGTTTATTTGCCTGGCCATGTTTAGCAATTAATTCCTATAACTGTAGATTCCCTTGGAACTTGTTTTGATAGATGTGATATTATCTGTGAATACAGCTGCATTTCCCTTGCAATCCCTGTGCCATTTCATCCTTCTTACATTTATTTTCACATTATCTATTTCACATTTATCTGCCAGAGACAGAATTCCATCACAGTGTTCACATCAAGAGGATGACCCTACTTTTATGTGCTTCAAACACATCTTAAGTACACATTATAAAGGCGCTTTGTACATATTCATATACAGTAGGAAAATTCCCTATTTATTAATAAATAAGAGAACAAATGCAGATTTTTTTACTGAAGATTTTTTATAGATTCTCATTGATTAAAACAATAAATTATATTAGTAGATTTATCTGCTGTAAAAATTTAGCTTCATTTCTATTTCCATCTGTGGTTTGAAGCCAGTCTTCAGAAAGTCCTTGAGCAGTCACCACAATTTGATTCAGCAGAAAGACCACTGGCAGCTCGCTATCAGTGCCAGCAAGTGCAGTGAATTATGAAGATGAATTTCAATTCATTTTTTGTACTTGATTTGCAGTTGCATTTAGCTGTCACCACCCCCTCTACCTCTTCTGCTGTGCATCAAACTAATGACGAGGGCTCATTTTCCTGTAGCCAGGAAGGGAATTCATCCACACAACACAGGTACAGTCTATTTGTGGAGATTCCCACGTCAGTAGCATCTTAGACACAGGAAGACCCAGCCAGTCTTCTGTTTTGACTCTCTCAGGAAGGCTTGGCCCAGCTTGGAAAGCCAACTTTCCCTGCTCCCAACTTGCCTACTCAGCCTTCTCCTACTCTGATGCTGTGTATTGAATAAATTCTGGGTAGAGATCTTCCTATAGCCAGGGTTTAGCCCCCAAACAATGAATTAATAAGAAACCTGGGATGGTAATTTTATTTTTGTTGTCTTTGCCTGGTTAGAGTATCAAGCTCACAATAGATTCATTCAACACTTCCTTCAGGAAACCACTTGAGCACCAGGAAGATTACGTGGCTTGAGAATGCATCAAAACCCTGGGAAGGAATGGTCAATGGGCTTTGGTAAGACTGTGGGATAAATTTCTTTTTCTTTTCTTTCTTTTTTTTTGTTTTTTTGTTTTTTGAGACAGGGTTTCTCTGTAGCTTTGGAGCCTGTCCTGGAACTAGCTCTTGTAGAGCAGGCTGATCTCGAACTCACAGAGATCCGCCTGTCTCTGCCTCCCAAGTGCTGGGATTAAAGGCGTGCCCCACCACCGCCCGGCTGGGGTAAATTTCTTTAGTGACTTTAAGGTGACCCAGGTTACAATTCCATTTTATTATTTCCAGCTGAGACATTTAAATAATGAGACATCTTTTTATAGAAAACCTCATCATAGCAGAGCAATGAGATGTCTTCTCATTTTTAAAGCAACATTTAGAGATGAAAATAAGAAATGATTATAGTTCAACATATCTTCCCTGCCTGATCCAAAGTGTGTGGTGGTCCCCAAAAGCTCTCATCAAAGTTCAGCAGCCTAGCAAAAATGAAAAACATATTATGTTTCAAAATAGAAACCCATGCTCTTAAAGTTAGACTTCAAGAGCTACCAAAGCAGTGCAGTCTATGGAGTAATAGAAGGATGTATTTGAACATTCTTATCGTGTAGCAGGTATGAGAAACATCAGCTCAGTGTCAAAGCCGAACTCACAGAGCCTAAGTTGTGAGCAGAGGGCTCCAGTTACAAATGATGGATGCTCACCAGTGTGAGCACTGTGAACACAAATACGGAGCGGGGCATTTTATGATGTGCAGTGTTTTGTCATGTTTAAGCATCTTTTCTCGCAAGATAATAGTCTATTAAGTAAAATTAGTAATGCAGTGTGGTCTAATTGTTGTCTCCATAAAAGTCAATGGAGCTCAATCTAATGGTACACCCACAAATGAAACAACAGTGAAGTTATTTGAGGGAAACACAGCAGAAATGCTTCCTGATGCTGGCTTCAGCAGGGACCTGGTGCTGCTTCATGGGCCATGCATATTGTAGCAGGCCTGTAGATGGATGGTCTAACACCAAGCCGTAGTTTAAAGGGATGATCTAGCAAACAAGCAGAAATTGTAATAAAAGAAAACCTTTTTCTTACTAGTGGCTGTGTAATTGCTGTGCCTAATGTTGGGCCGAGAAGAAGCTAAGGGCAAAAGCTCTATTTAGCTGGTATTTTCAGTCTATCAGCTGCATCTTGGAGCGGAGATGCTCACCTCATCATAAAGAGGAAGCATGGTCATGCAGTAACCGAAAGGGCTTGGGTAAGAAATGGTCTCTAAAGGCAAACTCCACTTCCTTCCTCTACCCAGACTCCACTGGCCACAGCCGCAGCAACTTCAATGGTCTTTTCCAATCTTGAAGTCCTCCATGTACTCAACCTTCTATTAGTTCAGAGAACTGAAAAGTTTTGTTTTAAAAAGCTGGGGAATCTAGAAGAATTCTAGAAGACTTCTGATAAGTTTCTGTTCATACAGGAGCTACCAGAATTAGAACATGGATATCTAAACCACTTAAATAAATCCATAACAAACAATGACGTTGGAGTAATAATTACAACTTCCCCAAAGAAACTACTGGGCCTGGGTAGATTCATTGCTAAACTCAACAAATTAAAAAGTACTGTATTAATTTTATTGCTGTGTGTATGACCACACCCACAGGATAGGAAAAGACATTTGATTTATCTTTTATCAAGGTACATATAGATAAACAGCATATGTTTAATTTTCTGAAACCATACACTAACATTCACTATTCGGTATAAATTGATACACAAATGTGTACAGTAGTGATTGATTCCCAACCAGTCTTTCTAGGACCTGTGAATTTCAGTTGAGCCTGTAAAGATGACCAGAAGGATTTCCATAGATAGAAACATTGAGTGTTCAGGAGAAAGTATCTCTCTTGCTGGTGACTTCTGAAAGCTGTGTTTTCCTCTGGGAATGAAAAGCCGGCAGAGAGGCCCTCCTAAGGCCTCTGACTGTCTCTAACCAACCATCACTTCACCTCTGGTGTATTCTCATGAATTCATAATCCACTGCTGCGTTTTGTGAGGTACAGAGACAGATGGCAATAGACTATGTTCTTTTTGATATTTTTTTTCTAACTTGAACTGATAATAAGGAACAATGTATGAGGCCTCCTGCCTACAGGTTTAGGAGCGTAGTCTGTGAATGGTTTTTACATTTCTAAAGCAGGATTGGATTGCTGCAGACCTTTTATTTTTGAAAATTTTCAATGGAAAGGTAGCATAATTTTTTCCTATTTTTGCTCTAAAGGATGGGTAAAAGTTTCAGAGTTTTTTTTTTTCTCCCCACACCCACTTAACGGCAGTCTTCAATTGTAAAAGAGAATATAAAGGCTTTGGGGGAATATGAAACCATAAAATTAAGTGTAATCACTTTGTTCTTTTTTATTTTTAAGCCATTTGTGTTAAAATGTTGGAAATAAAATTAAATGACTCTAAATTTAAAGGCATCCTTTCTGAATTTTACACAATGAACAAACTCTTGTAAGAAATAAATGCTTGCCACATACATGGTCTGAAGAAAGAGAGCTCTCTGGCCTCACTCCCTGTTCCCACTGCTATTTTCTTGGCATCTCAAGCTACAGAACACACTGCTGATAGCAAGCAAGTCACTTATTGGTGTTCAGTAATCAGAACACGACTACCGAGACAAAACTATAAACTAATATGCTTTCTAATTTAGATGAATTCACTTAATGAAGATACAACTGAGTAGATCTTACTTTTTAAATTTGATCCTATTATTTTATGTGTGGGTGTTTTGCCTGCAAGTATGTCTGTGCACCACATACATGCAGTGCCCATGGAAGCCAGAAGAGGGCATCTGATCCTCTGGAATCAGAGTTATAGATGCTGGTAAGTTACCCTGTAGGTGCTGGGAATCAAACTTGTGACCTCTAAAAGAGTAGTCAGTGTTCTTAACTGCTGAGCCATCTCTTCAGCCTCTTGAGTAGATTTTCAAAAACCAAGAAAGTCTCCCATATTCTGGTTTGGCTTCAGAATTCTTTCTTTTTCTTTTTCTTTTTTCTTTTTTTTAAGACAGGGTTTCTCTGTGGCTTTGGAGCCTGTCCTGGAACTAGCTCTTGTAGACCAGCCTTGCCTTGAACTCACAAAGATCCACCTGCCCTGCCTCCCGAGTGCTGGGATTAAAGGCATGTGCCACCACTCCCCGGCTCAGAATTCTTTAGGAACAGATTATTATAGTCCACATACTGAACATGTCTGTTTTATTTAAATAAAATATACCTGCCCTTTTCATTGTTATTTTTGAAAAATTTACAAAGTATTGCTAGAATGTCACTTTCCTGATGCATTTGCATGCAAGATAGTGTGTATTCTGTTGAAGAGTCCCAGAAAGATGCAACAATATTTTGCATGTGTCCACTGTGATATAGGATGTAGACTTTTCGTTACTAATTATGTAAGGTATATTATTAGCCCTTTTTTCTGTTTGTGATGACATGATACTAGACCTGGTAAGTTTTAAAGCAAAAATGTTAGTTGAGTTCACAGTTCTAAAGGTTCAAGGGCATTGTACTGTTATCTGTTCTGCTATAGTAAAGGCTGTATGGTGGCATCACGGTGGATGACATGGTAGTGGATGGTAAGTGTCTTTAAGGTAGATGACATCATGAGGAACCCAAGGTGATAATGGAATTGTGATGTTGGCCGCATGCTGAAGTGTCATGATGGATGGCGTCAGAATAAATGTACCCTCTTAGTAAAGCGATCTTGGTGAAGGCATCATGGTATGTGACATCAGGGGAAGTCATCATAGTGGACAGTGTAATACTGAACATATCTTGATGGGTTATATCATGATGAAGGTGTCATGGTAGAGGCAGCATGATATATGGTATGGAGAAAGCATCACAATGGATTACACCCTGGTAAAATCATCATGGCAACGGCACCTTGGTGGATTGCATAACCATGATAGTGAATAACATTATGGTAGATGGCATCATCGGTGGATAATGTCACAGTAATGGCATCATGATAGAGGCACCATGGTGACATGGTGGGGTAAAATCATCTTGGTGGATTACATCATCATAAAGGCAACACAGTGGATGATGTCATGGTTGGTAATCTCACAATGGATGAAATCGAGATGAAAGCACAGTTATGGGTATTTCAGGGTGACTGGTATCACTGTGGAGGGCATCGTGGTGGGATCAGGGCATGAGGGAGAGTCATATCAAAATACAGGGAGAGAAAATAAACGAAGAGGGAAAGATGTTCTCCTCCACTTACACACTACCTTGAAATCACAATTCTGAAACAAAGCAGAACACATCCAAATGCTAGCACTTGGCTAAAGTACTCAACAAATTCGAGTTTTATTACCAAGACTCACTGAGACACAATATGGCAAAACTCATCAGCCTTCTAGTCCAAGTATCACCTGCCAAACAAAGCCTAAAGTGCACAAGTGCAAAGAATCCAGATAACAAAAATAAACAATCAAAACACCATGCAACTAGCATGGTGTTTGTATTCTAAGTGCACTGAATGGAGTGGGTAGGGTGATTTAAGATGTATGTGAGAGGTAAATGTCAGTGTTTTAAAGAGTTAGAGCTAACTGTTCTCAAAAATATGGAATAATGACAGGTATTTATTAATTTGGGAATATGGGGTAGAAAGTTATATATAATGAAAGACATAGGCAAAGCCATCAGTGAAAGGCAGCATAGCACATATATGGCTTTCAGAAGACACCATGCATACTTTAACTTGTGTGGCATGAAAAAGAGGAAAATAACATGTGGCAACTTTTGAAAGGGAGACGGGGGCCAGAGCCTATTGACAGTGCTGTTGGCCTGATTTTGACCCTCTTTGTATTGCCCTGAAATATGTTTTAATATTCCCCATCACCACTACCATTACACACATATGCACACACATGAATGTGCACAGACACACACACACACACACCTACATGCAAACACACACACACTGGGGAAAACAAAGAGATAGAAAGAAAAAGAAATAAAGAGGTAAAGAGAGAGATGACAGTGACAGAGAGAACGTCTGTTAAATGTGTCTTGGGCTTGACAATACATTTCAGGGACATCTAATTATAAGGCCATTGTCAGGAGTTTTAGTTTCTGAGAACAATGGAGAATTTTGGTTGTTTGTTCTGAATCAGCGGAGTGTCACATTTACATCTGTATTTCATAATGGGAATGCTCAATAATTCAGACAGAAAGTAATTGATTGCCAATTGGCACAGTTGAGGATATCATTCTAAGGGAGCTTCAGATGACAGGCTGGAGGAGGAAAGCCCATTAGTGAAAATGAGAAGAAAGGCTGAACCAAAGGTTTGTTCAGAAAGGCAGTGTATGAGCTCACGGCAGTGGGCAGCAGAGGCTGGAGGAGAAGCAGGTGTTAGAGACTGCTCCCGAGTTGCTGAATCTGTAGCTTTTCCTGGGACAAACTCTGAGCAAAAAAAGACCATTTGCATGGAACTCATGTTTGATGAGAGAATCTATGCTTGAGATGACATTGAAACATTCACAAAGAGTGGTAATATCTGACTTACCTGTTAGAATTGCTCTTCAGGGTAGAGATGGGGCTGTGTTGTCAGTGCCACAGCTGGGAACTTTCTGGTTATTGCCTTGTACAGAGTCTCTCTACTGACAGTTTGGATAAAGTCTTGTGGAGGGCTGTCACATCCCTTATAGGACATGTTCCTAGGTGCTAGAAACATCCTTCTTGATTACCACAAGTGCCTCTGGATTCTGACAAGTCATCCTAAAAGGGTGTTAGTGATAGAACTAGGGTGAAATGGCACCTAGGGTTGATTATTGAGATTTATTATCTTACTTGGTAAGTAGAAGAAATGGGAGAAAATTCAGAAAAGAGGTGGCCATGGGACGGAAGACTATGTCGGGTTCTGGCATAACACAATGCTGTGTAATAGTTCATTTTGGGTGGAATTATGTACTCTAAATTCCTGTGTTGAAACTCTGACTCCCAACATCTAAGAATACTACTGAGAAACTGATCTTCCATCACCTTGACTTTGGCCTTATGAGAGAATAAACTGCTTAACTTGGAATTGGTGCGCTGTTATTTCTAACTTATTATATGTGAGAAACTGTCACTCGAAGAAACTCAGAGTCTAGGAGTATGAGAAACACAGTCCCCAGGTTGGAGCTATGGTCAAAGTTTCAGTGCAGAGCAGAGCGGATATTGGAGAAAAGCCACTGGATGTTTCACGAGATAGGCAACGGGGGTTGAGTTTCAGAGAGAAGGCCTTGCCTATTATTGTTGAACAGCGCTGGTAGGTTATAGATCATGAAAGATGGCCACAGATGCCAACAAATAAGTTGAATTTAGTAGAATTTGGGGGGGTTGTGGCATGACATAGGTTGAAGACCAAACTAAAACCAGGACCGAACTGTCAAATCAGACTCACATGGACCAGACTTCATTCTGGTAGGGGGACTGTTTCTTTCTTTCTTCACTGGCCATGTGTTTTTCAGTTCACAGTTGTAGACCAGGCCTGTAAGTGGAAAAAAGTTATCACCTCACACAGCAGAGAATGACGCTGCTGAAAAATTTTAGTATGGCGACGGCTACACAAGTTACCTGGTATGCCTGGGCAGCCATTTTCTACAGGTGTGTAGATTTAAGAATTATTTACTCCAAGTCTTTTCTAATAGGGGTCTTCTGCTAAGGCTGTACTCATAAAGACCATTAGGAAACATTTTTAGTCAGTTTCTCCAGAAGTGCAGTCAGCGGCAATTTAGAACAGCTCATGTACCCTTTTTCCCTCCTTGGGAGGAAAGAGGATTAATTAGACTTGTTTGAACGCAGAGACAGAAAGACCTTCTCTGAGCCAGATGTTGTGAGCGGGAAGTTTGCACTGACGGTGAGCCGCTGGGAAAGCGGTGATCTGACAGAATCACATTGTACCCTTCTTGTCCCATGGGCCTTAAAGATACGTTGGCATTGAGCAGAAGCTTTACAGATATCCGTCAAAGGTGTTAAGGCACTAATGAATGAATGTATGCATGCATGGGTCGATAAGAATGAATGAATGCATTTGTGCCAAGGTGATTGAAGCTCGGTGTTAGAATTTTTCACAAGAGTTACTAGAGACACCGGAGGGATGTAGCTATTCTAGCACTTAGCCCTGAAGCCCACACGGTGAACAGAGTAAACACATCGTGTTTATGAGTCACGGAAGAAGTCAGGTGACAAGGAGAGGGTGGAAATGAGGAAAGGTGCTGACACACATGCTGGCATTCCAAAGGGAGACAAGAAATCTCAGAGGTGGCAAGAAGCTGGTTCTTATGCCTCAATCATAGGTAGTGTGTGGGAGAAGGGACTCCCAGGTCAAAGAAGCACTGGGACTTTCATCTTAGAGTCCGATTACGAGAAGGCTGCCTATATAAATTTTAGAGACATTCTGGTTATGTTTTCCTGAGTTCCTAGTCCTGAGATTTTAAAAACCAAATCAAGAGCAACAAAACATGACCACCAGAAAAATTGAGTTTGTATTTTGATAATATCCTTTTATTCAAAGTAAATGGTATCTCTTAAATAAAGCTAGGTATGTTTCCTAGGATGTATGAGATAAAACTTCGGTGGCGCTTCACCTAGCTTAAATTTCAAAATCCTTCCCAAGGCCCATCATATATCAGCACCAAGTTTTCTTACATATGTGTTAAAAGCTATGCCCCTCTATCTGAGTTGCTGAGTGTTAGAAGATGATGTCATCTTTCCATACCTCTGCTCCCTTAAGTACAGCTTAGCATGGATCAGTCACACTGGACTGATGAAATGTGCAGGAGGCATATAATGTAGTCACAAACAGGAAGTAATCAGCCAGGAGTCGGCTTGGAGTTGAAACTCTCCCATCCTTAGCAGGTTTGGTTACTTGTCCACAGCATCTCAAGTTCTCTTATTCCCTTCGTTTTGGGGCCAGCAGTAGGGATAGAGCTGAAGGATCCTGTGTAACTAAGTAGTCTACCCTAAAATTTGTTTTTGAGGAGTCATCAGAGGAATGAGAGAAACTGCTCCCAGTGCAGACATGTGTGTTAGGCACACTGCTCTCTCATCGGAGGGTTTTAATGGATACTGTTCTCCACCATGCCAGTTCCAGCCTAAGTGCTCACTGTCCCATGCTAGCAGCCGCAAAGAATGTATTTATTTAATAGGAAACAGTAATGGTTTCTTTTTGTGGTCTTAATGAAAGGACACTTTTTTTTTGAGATGTAAGTATTCTCATTTTCTCTCCATTGCCCTTTGAGGAGTGGTAGTTGATATTTGACATTTGGAGACTCTGAAAAGGAGAAACAGCTGTAGGTCATTGCACCATGGCTTTGCAGGCTCCATCGTTTCTGAGCCTTTAGGAGGATAATGAGCTTTCATTGACTTCATGTTGCCAAAGAGAACATCATGTAGTAATTTTCTCCTACTGTTACCTAAGATACATTTGGATTATGGAATAATTGGTTTCTACTTTTAGCACAAAAAAATCAGATTATAGCTAATTTCATTAAAGTAAGTGGTAGTTGCAGGCAATCCTCTCTCTTTACAGCTAATGCAGTACCAGGAGGCTCTAAATTTAATTCAACTCCCCAAAGGGCGCATGGTACCCACATCACTAATGGCTGTGGTTACTCCTCAGCTATGAGTTTAACCTGTGTTAAGTACCGTAAGAGCATACTCTTCCATTTATGACTCCATATTAGTGACAACTTTTCTCAACAGAGCCTTGGGATGCTATGGATGCAGGAAACTTCAAAGCAATGAAGTGGTAATTACTGAAAGCTGTAATGGGGCCTTCACATGTTGTCTGAGGTCCCTGTTCTCTTTGAACTGAGGCCAAACAGGTTTTAGTCTCATCCCTTTTCTGCAGTAGTTTCTCTGCAAATCCCCGAAGTCTGACATACTCAGAAGGGCAGTACTTAGTTCTTGATTCTTATAGTCAATTTGATTGACAACTTGCTTGAAATATGCTGTCTTCAGGGTGTCTGAGTCTTTTGGCTACCAACTTTTTTGTATTTCCTATTCATTCTCCCTCCTGCTGGGCCTCTTTGGTACCTTCCTCCATGTCCTCATGTTCCTGATGCTGGATTACCTTGTTGTCTGAGGTTTTTGTCCTGCTGGTTCCTGCAGTCGTTAAGTCCTAAAGAATCACACAGCGGACTACATTTGTTATAAACTGATTGGCCTAGTAGCTTAGACTTCTTATTAACTATTACAAATTATATTAGCCCATTATTCTTGTCTATGTTAGCCACATGGATGGCTTGGTACCTTATTCAGAGGGGCTGTCATATCTTGCTTCTTCTGTGGATGGGTCACAACTGCCCACTGTTTCATCTTCCCAAAATTCTCCTGTTCTTAGCCCACCTCTACTTCCTGCCTCTACTTCCTGCCTGGCTACTGGGCAATCAGCATTTATTTAAAATATAATTGACAGGATAAAGACCATTTCCCAAAGCATTACCTCTTATGCTTCTGATGAAGACCAAAGACTCTCATCCCATCGTTTTGGTTATGACTATGATTGATGAAATAGCAACACATGGTTTATGTATTATGCTCTGCTCTTTCTGAAAGCAGGATTGTAAATGCAGGTTGTTCATGCTACCACTGTTTGAGTTTTTTCTTTTTAATGCTTATCAATTATGTTGGTCATTATTCTATTCTAAATATATATGCTGATACTTAGAGTAATTTTCTATTTTCTTTCAAATCCATATTGCTTTGTGCTGTGGAATAATCCTCTTGTACACTGCAAAGATTTGTCACTCAGATTGGCTTAATAAAATACTGATTGGCCAGTAGCAAGGCAGGAAGCATAGGTGGGGTGACCAAACTAAGAATGATGGGAATGAGAAGGGTGGAGTCAGGAGTCATCAGACAGATACAGAGGGAGTAGGAGATGAATGTGCTATGCTAATAAAGGTACTGCCACATGGTGGAACATAAATAAGGAATATGGGTTGTTTTAAAATATAAGTGCTAGTTAGTAATAAGCCTGAGCTATCAGTTGAGCGTTTATATTCATATCCAGCCTCTAAGTCTATCATTTTAACTTGATAGTTGGGACAGAAAAT
The DNA here is from genome assembly GCA_028555095.1 of Dicrostonyx torquatus. NCBI lineage: Eukaryota > Metazoa > Chordata > Mammalia > Rodentia > Cricetidae > Dicrostonyx > Dicrostonyx torquatus. Next base: position 4,372,282 of record JAQHUG010000123.1, read on the forward strand.
GTCATTTATATATGGCACCCAAATATTTGACTGGAATTTCCATATAAAACCTGACAAAGCTAAACAAGGATTCTAGACATACAAAAATGGAATCAAGCACAGTTTCTTAGTAGGCAAAGTTCCTTGAGTGGGCTCTGTTTGCTGGTGGCAAACAGATTTGCAGCTCCTTTAAGAGACAGCTTCTTGGCTCAGTACTAGTGGCAAAAAACTGGTGTCTCTTTTGAGAGGCTCTGTTGAAAAACACTTAAATGGGGTTTATGGGTAGTGGGTAGCACACTACTCAGTGATGGTATGGATCCAGAAACTTCTCAGAATTGGGGTGGTAAACATGGCTCCCAAAACTGGTAGTAAATGTACCTCTGCCATGAGACTAGCCTCTCAGTGAACCAAAGGGGAGAAGCCAGCATCAGCATGCCATGATCTAAGTCACAGAGCAGATTTTTGCTCATGGAGAAAAAATGGTGTAGGAGATGCTTCTGTATTTCTGTTGCTTTCATTGGTTAAATAAAGAGACTGCCTTGGCCTTTTGATAGGACAGCCCTTAGGTGGGTGGAGTAGACAGGACAGAATTCTGGAAAGAAGGGAAGTGTGGCAGATGCCAGATTCTCTGGCCTGAGATGGACATAGGTTAGACTCATGCCGGTAAGCCACAGCCCTGTGGTGATACATAGATTACTAGATATGGGTTAAAGCAAGATGTGAAAGTTAGCCAATAAGAGGCTAGAGATAATGGGCCAGGAAATGTATTAAATGAATATAGTCTCTGTGTATATTCTGGGTATAAGCTAGCCAGGACCAAAAGCAGGCCATGGCCAGGAGCTGGGTGCCAGGACATAGCCTGCCCCTCATTGCAACAATAGAAAATGTTGCAGGTATGCAGTAAAGACAAATTCAGGAAAAAAAAAGTCTAAAGAGTGTTTAAAAATACACATGAACTTGGGAGAGAAAATAAAAGGTATAGAGAAATTTCTTTTAAAAATGCAGTAATAAAACTATAAAGAGCTACCTAAAGATGAAAAAGCACAGAGAGTTTGGATATCGTAAGTTATTGTGTTTTCTTTAATTTTTGTGAGTACTAGTGAACAAATGATAACTGCTAAGAGACATTTGATTATGAAAGCTGCTAGATTAAACCAACTAGTATATTTTTAAAATATATTGACTTCAAATTTTAGTTAAAAGATGTTACTTTGGGACACGGGTTTTGTTTGTATTTCTATAGAAAATATGAGGCTCTAGATTAATTTTGGGTTAAGAAAAATCAGGTTTGATTGAGGAAGACCCCCTGAAAAATCTCCAGTGGGAGTGGATGACCCAGATGATTCAATATTTTCGAGCAGTTCTGTTGCAATTTCCTTTGAGTTTTGCATTCAGAACAACTTCAAGGCTGTTAGCTGGGATGATCCATCCTCAAAGAATACTCCAGTTAGTGCTTAATCACAATCCTAAATTTTCTCAGGGTCCTCCAAAGATTATCAGTGTCCCCAATCAGCAAGAAGTAGTCTAGAGAATTGTGCCCACATTACCCTAAATAAATTATGAATGTTTGTCCTAGTTTAGGTGAGTTGATTACAAGTTGTTATACATAATGGTCAAAAAAAAAACTGAACAAAGAAGACTAGATCCAGTAATATTTTTCTAAAAAGAAAATGGGGGAAATATAGAAATCATAGGATGAAAGGATAGGTTATTGAACCTACTTTAATCCAAAAAAACAGCTATTAATCTTACATATTTTATATTGGTATGGATTCTGGTTTCTTTAATACAAATTTAAGTTAATTTTGCTATAATTTTAGAGTATTATATTTATGCAGACCATTAAAAATGTAATAAATAATTAAGAAATACAGATTAATAGTCATCTATAATAGAAACTTATAGTCTTATTAGACTATACATACAGAGTTATGTTTCAGATATGGTCAGGCAATCTTACATTTACATATATGTTCAAAGACCTATAGAATATGAAATTTAACATGTTTTAAGAACTTGGATTTTTCGTGACAGTGAGACTCATCTGCTCTGGCAGTATCAATTTCTTCGAAAAGGATGATGCACATCAAAGAAATTCCATATGGAGTTTTTTTTATGTCAAATGTTAGCCATGTGAGTAAAGAAACTGCCCTTGCCTTAATTGCTGACAGATACTGTCCAAACTGTTCCAGCAGGACATACAAAGAAGGCAACTGCTAAACCTTGCCAAGAAAAGGTAGGACAGTTCTTCAAAATTCCCTGCTTCACAGAAAAGTATGTCAGATATTCTAGGCATGTAGGCCAGAGTTGGACACCCCAGCACTACAGAGGAATTTTGGGTAACTGTTGAGGCAGCCTGATATCCCTGTCATTAGGTAACATTTCACCCTTGTAGGGTTTTTGATTGAGTTGAAGACTAAATAGCTATAAATATAGTTTTTCTTAGTTATAATAGAAAGCAAATTAGACCCAAAACTTTAGACTCACCCAGATAAGATAATTAAGTATTTTCTCTAATTTTGAGAAATGTAAATGTACTGGATATTGTAACTGTAATTCTCACTTGATAACTGATTTTACTATATTAAAGTTAAAACCTTCCTTTTTAATTATACAAAAAGGGGGAAATGCTGTGGAATAATCTTCTTGTACACTGTAAAGTTTGGTCACTAGAATTGGTATAATAAAATGCTGATTGGCAAGTAGCCAGGCAGGAAGTATAGGCTGGATGACCAATCTACAGATGATGGGAAGGAGAAGGACAGAGTCAGGAGTTAATAGCCAGACACAGAGAGAGCAGGGAAAGAACACACCCTGACAACACAATGCAGAGCATCAATAAGGAAAATAGGTCAACTTAAAATGTAAGAGCCTGTTAGTAATAAGCCTGAGCTATCAGCTGAACATTTCAGCCCCTGAGTTGGTTATTTGGGACCAGGTGGTTGGGACAGGAAGCCTCCATTTACAGTTATGCTTTAAAAAGTGAGTGAGAATTTACTGCCTCCTCCTCTACCACAGATACTCTTCTACCCATTATCCTCACCCTCCACAGCTTCCTAACTGCTCTCTGCTTCTATATTTACTCACATTTAGTCAGCATTCTGCTTTTTGACTAGGATGCTCATGTTCATGTTAGTACGAGGTATTTAACAAAGAGTTCTCATCTGCCCAGGGCAGAATCCACAGTCAAATGACAGACATTGCTGTGTATGACTTAGTCCTACACACTTCTTTGCTGTTTCTCAGAGAATTACTGGTCCTTCCCTGGAGCTTGCATGATTGCTGTTTCTGGAAAGCACCATGCCTTTCCCCCTTGTAGTTCAAGTGTTTTTAATGATTCCTTACTATAGAGACTCCTGTGACCAGCTCAAACCTTCCCTTTATTGCCACCTCTCCCTTACCCTCACTATTCTCTGTTTTCTTCACCACTTCATCTGTTAAATTGAAACAGCTGTCAGCTCCTTATAAACAATAAGGGAAAAGACTCATAGAAAATATACCTGTCACATAAATGTAAGACTAGTGAAGATATTTTTTTTAACAGTTGGCAATAGCTATATACATAGATATCTAAAATTACCAGTCCTGGTTGGCAGCCAGCCGATGAGCAAAGGTCAGAACAAAATCAAATATTCATAGAGAAGGGATTCAATATGAGATCCAGAGCCTAATTAAGTAAGTATAAGATTACCTCCTTAGTTAGACAAGAAGGACTTGTGTGGGACCATCTTTGGCTTAATCCACCATATGCCCAGAAATCTAACCTCTCAACAAAAACTACCTCATTCTTTGTTCATAATAAGCATCTACAAGGCTACTGGAAGCAATTTCTTCAGTATCCTCTTATTTAAATAGCCTTAAGTTTTCCTGTTTTGTTCTTAATAAATTTGGTTCTGTTTTCTCATTCCTCCTCTGTATTCACTCCCTTTCTAACTATGTCAAATTTATACATTTTCACACATACACACACACACATATATGTACACATACACACACATGTATGTAAATCTCCTCCTTCAGGCTAAAGTTCTTTGGAATGACATTTACATTTTTTGTTCCTCTCTCTCTCTCTCTCTCTCTCTCTCTCTCTCTCTCTCTCTCTCTCTCTCTCTCTTCCTGTGGGGCACGTGCCACAGCATGTGAATAGAAGTCATAATATCATTTGACAATGTTGTTGGAGCTGGTTTTCTGTGTCTACTATATGGGTCCCAAGGAATTAATTTATGTTGTCAGGCTTGATGGCAGGTACTTTTCCCTTGAGTCACCTCATTGTCCCCTAGAATGTGGTACAGATGATATTATTGAAAACACACATGCTCACACTGTTCATTGGCAAAAACACTGTGGCTGTTCCCTCATCAGAAACTAATGGCCCAACAGTCCCAGAGCTTTAGAAAATATAAATTTATTAACTACTTCAAAATTTGAAATGTTTTGATTAAACATCAAATTTCTGGCTGCTTATAGAGCTAAATGTTTGGCCAAGCTACTTTTCAACTTTCCTAGGTCACCTCAGATGGTGGCTGCCTGCTCTGTTCCACACCTGCTTTCTCCAGCTTGCCATTGTTCCCCCACTTCCTTTACCTCATTCATGTGAATGAGTCACTTCTCATTTAAGCTACTTACCAAGGCCACACTTGTGATGAAAATCATTTAATTCAGCAAATTGATTAATGGTTTGTCCAATAAATTTGTCCCCTTACTCAGGATGGATGATTTAAACTGATAAACACATATTATCTGACCCATATTCTTGACAGCCTTTTCAGTTGAATGTTCTATTGATTATTCTGCTTTTGACCTTCTAATGAATTACATAAAAATCTTGGGAAAATATATTGGCAATAAGAGTTGATTGATATATCAACCCCTCTCTGGAAAAAAACAAGAAATGCCCAAAATGAACCTAGTGGATGGGTGGATTATCATTTTTTCTGATATGACATACAATTTTTTATAGACATGACATGAAGAGATATGGAGCTAGAATAACCAGGATCTGATACAAAATATTCATTACCTGTTTGCCATTACGAATTCTGTCAACCTATTTGGGTGGGAGTCATGTAACTTCTTTAGAGGACAAGTCTTGAGAATAACATGAACAAGCTCTCCTTGTGGCAAGGCCCTGGAGACCCTGACCCATATGGCAAAACCCATGGACAGTTCCTGCATAATTCTGGGCATGACCGGGGGAGCATGTGCTCTTTGATCTCCTTGCTTTCCTAATGCTAGTCATGTAGCTGGCTGCCTTTACTTCCACTTTCTCAGAGTTACGCATAAAATAGCTATTACAAAAGGCAGTCCCCCACCCTGATGAATCTCCTCTGGGTGAACCAGAGGGGATGTTCTTAAAAATAAATAGTGGATCTGATTTAGCCCCTAAAGCCTTTGATGTTTCAAGTGTGACCATGAATTTGGGATTTTTAAGAACAGGATGTTACCTTTCCCGTGCATCCTGTGACTAGCCTGAAAGAATCACAAGAGTTCATGACAATACAAATTTGTGTACCTGTTCTGGAGAGGATGATTGTCGCACAAGTCTAGGAGAAATGCTAATAAACATGACATCAGGAGTTAATGGGAACAGTCTAGAAAGAAGAAAAGAAGCAGAATCATAGAAACCCACAATGATCTCATTTCTAATAACTGTGCCAATACTGTAGAAAGTTGAGAGGAAGGGGACATGAGACCAAGAGATGAACAGTGCCAACTATTAAGAGCAAGTTTCCAAGTTATGCTGCCTACAGGACACATGGGAAAACCTGGAAAAGATAGAGTGGTCCAGAGTGGAGAATGGGTTGATCCAGCTTTGGCAGGTGAGTTGATTGTGAGAACTTAGACCGTCTCAGAAGGAAACGTTAACTGCTAGAGTGAAAAATCGTTCTACATTTTGCATGACGCTGTAACCGCAGTTGCTGCCCACTGGGCCCACTGTTCTACTGTTGGTGTGCCAAGTTAGAAACTTTTCTTTGTTGCTTGCAACACTGCCTTCCATGGAGAATCAACAAAGTCTGTCATATCACTTGAGGCAGGACCAGGGACCCACTCTCTTCTCCCACCCTTGTACTCTAGGCTGAACAAAGTATACCTATGTAGAAAATGGGTTCCAAAGAATCAGTTCATGAACTAGGGATAAAGACTTGTTCCACTGCCCAAGCCACCCAACTGTTATCCACATTCAGAGGGCCTAGTTTCATCTTATGCAGGTTCCCCCAGCTATAAGCTCAGAGTCAGTGAGCTCCCATTTGCTCAGGTCAGCTATTACTGTGGGTTTCCTCATCATGGTCTTAGCCCCTTTGCTGATACTATCACTCCTCCCTCTCCATAACTGGACTCCAGAGGTTCCTCCCAGTGCTTAGCTGTGGATCTCTGCATCTGCTTCCATCAGTTACTGGATGAAGATTCTGTGATGACAGTTAAGGTAGTCATCAATCTGATTACAGGGGAAGGACCTTATAGGCGCCCTCCCCACAATTGCTTAGATTCTTAGCTGTTCATTCTTGTGGAATCCTGGGAATTTCCCTAGTGCCTGGTTTCTCACTAACCCCATAATGGCTCCTTCTTTCAACAAGTGCTCTTAATTGCTGAGCCATCTCCCCAGCGCCTCCTGATGGTGATTTTCAGATAATGCATTATGAAGTGGTATTTCCATGACTTCCGGGGCCATGTTCAGGTCATTGCTACCTTTGGTAACAATGTGCATAAATTTGAACTTTTACACTTTCAAAAAAAGAGGGTAAGCAAATAGATGGGCACTATCTGCATATAAGTCTGACTTGTCCTATAACTGTGTAGCTGCCCTGAAAATGTTGCTGAAAGAACTTTATGTAATTGCAATGAAGAGTAGTGGTGACATTAGTTCACACTATTGCTTTATTATTAGTAAGAGTATTTAAAGATAACCTAAAATCAGATCTCTCTCTCTCTCTCTCTCTCTCTCTCTCTCTCTCTCTCTCTCTCTCTCTCTCTCTCTCTCTCTCT
>JAQHUG010000123.1:4379273-4398537 GCA_028555095.1 Dicrostonyx torquatus
TTAAAATCTTCCACGGCACTGTACTGGGTAGCATGCCAAGTTTAAGGTGTGAATGTAGAGACAAAGGGAGAGGATGGCAGAAGCCAGAATCAGTGTGGAAAATCTTCAAAGTGGGAAGTGTTTGGAGGGCACAGACATTCATGAGTAAGCTGTGTTGTTCAGAACCCTTCCATGACATGCTGGGCTGCTTTTGGTTGTTGAAGGAAATCCTGGGGAGTTTTAGGCTGTTAGCTGCAAAGATTTGGGTCATCTAGCTGAGTATTCTCTTTTTCTTTTATAATTATCTTTAGGCCTTTATTTCTTGATGTCCTTAATGACATCCTTTAATTCTAGGTGATATTTTTCCACTCACCCATCAGCAAATATGCATCTATCCTAGATGAAGGTATAAGATCATTTAGTTCTCCTTCATCTCTGCATCTCTGTAGGCTTCCCATTGTTGTTTTATAGACTTTTGTTTCAAGTAGTAACGGCTTTAAAACCACATTTCTGCCTCATCACCCTCTCCATTCATATGTAATCAGCTGCTCCTAATCCTCAAGAGGCAAAGCTCTCTCCATGGGTGTATCTCCCAATTCCATGAACTAAGGCAACTGGGACTTTGAATTATTACCTGCTGCTCCTCTGATATGAGCAAAGGGGGACATCAGCATGGATCATATATGTGTTTAACCCTTAGTACTTGATTGTGCCTGTTAAGTGGAAGAACTATATTTTAGTTAATAAGTTGGTTTAATGTTATTACTCCCTAAGTGTACACGTTACCTGCCATCTTGTATGGAGTGTGGTAGTTGTTTGAAGTATCTGGTAATATCTACTGACAAGGTCCTTCTCAGATACTTGCAGCCCTGTGCCTGGTATTTAATTGGTGAAATAGAAATAAAATCACAATTTAAAGCTAAATATATTTCTGTCTTTTGTCCTACTTCAGGAGATGCTGGTCTTGGAACATAACACTAACTATATTTCTTGGTATTCCCTTTAAAAAGCAGACATTTTTATTAAAAACATAATAGGCAAATTAGAGTAGCAGTCTAAAGCCCTGATAAAAACAGCTTTAGCAGAGGAGTGGAGAGAAGAGGTTCAAGTGCATTTTAAATATTACTTCCTCTTAGAAGCAACCAAATATTAATACTTGATTCTGAGAGAAAATGCATGTCAGTTTTTGGATTTTGTAACATGTGCTTTCCAAGCTGCTACTTCAGATAGTTTTGTTGCCTCAGTGACCTGATAAAATCCCTCCACTTAAATTCTAATAAACTTGTAATCATTTAATGGAGTGTGCATTCTCTGCTGCATTTCCATTTTCCTTGTTCAACGTACACATTTTTCTCATTTAGTAGAATTTATAAAAGCTGTTGTTGGCTGTGCAGTGATTTGGACCTAATGATTAGTGAGTTAATTGCAATGTTAGGAATCTTTAGGTAAATCTAATATCATTAAGTGTGCGTGATGAACTTCATTCAGCTCATATTTCTCTCTCTGTCTCCCCACACACAATACAATGCAGCAATCTTTAAATCTTATCTAGAATAAAAATTCAAATCAATATTCTTGCCCTAACGGAAGAAAGGAAGAAAGTGTCTGTACACTGTACACTAGCACAGACACATAGTAATACATACTCTCTAACACAGGTACAACTGTACAAAATAAGAAACAATGATATACTTTCTATGAATTGTAAGCTATGACAGCATCACACCCATGCACATATTAAACTTTTCTGTCACAAACCAACAAAATATACCATAATTATATTGTCTAGGAAATTAATTACTCCTCCATGCTTGGGGCCAGGAAGACTGTATCTGAGCTTCCTTTTCTAATAGGCCTGCTGATAGATCACGTCAAACTGGCAAGGACAAGACCACCACCATTTTCTTCCATGAGGATGAAGCTTGTGAAGTAGAAGAAGCTGTGATTACAAACTTATCTTAAGAAACAGATGCAGAAATAACAACTGAAGTTGCTATGATTCATGTCACTTAATTGTCTTTAAAAATATTTTCTTCTTACCTCTATGCTAAGAATTCCAGTATTGGCTAGTGTTCAAGGTTTGAAATAGGAGCACTTCTGAGTAGACACTACCCTGTGATACCTTCTAGTTGGGTATCAACCATTTCCTGTGCTGAGTGAGGGATTTCTTTCCTTGGACAAGAATGAGTGCCAAGAGGAAGAGCTGACTGAGATAGCAAACTTTTCCTGTGTCTTAATATATGTACGCATTTCAGCTTTTCATCTTCAGGTACCTACCTTGTATGACATGTGTGGTTGTCTTTACACTCCGCTTTCTGGACAGCTTTGGCCAAGAAGAATCCTTTGTTGTAGATAAGCAGGAACAGAAGGAAGACGATAGGAGCCTTTGGTCTTTTGGTCAAGGTTGCCTTTAAGTAGCTATATTTCTATGTAAGAAATGAAATCTATCTGAGCAGTGGTTGCACGCACCTTTAATCCCAGCACTTGGGAGGCAGAAGCAGGCAGATCTCTGTGAGTTTGAGGCCAGTTTGGTCTACACACTGAGTTCCAAGTCAGCTGAGGCCACACAGGAAAACCTTGTCCTCTAAAACAAACAAACAAGCAAACAAACAAGCAAGCAAACAACAACAGCAACAAAATGAAATTTGACAACTCATTTTCAAAGGTTCTTTGGGCCAGTTTAGGTACAGGTACAAATGGACAGACAGAATCAAACCCCTACTATTGCTAGTCTAGCCCTTACCTCCCATATTCAAACTTTGATAAGATCCACTCACCTGAGCTAAATGCTTAGAGCAGAAAATTTACAGCCACACTTGCATGCAAGATCATATGTCTGACAAACTTTAAAATACAGGATCTAAATTTTGGAGATTAATCCATGCACTTTGTTTTTCATCTAAATTTCTAGTTTTTGAGAATTTTATGAGTACTGTATTTACATGATTTATTCCTTCCTTCTCCTCCCCCGCAATTCCTCCTGTGCCCCCCCACCCAGTTCCCATCAAATTCACAACCTCTTCTTTTTATATTATACACTCATATGTAGAAGGCTGACTGCTTGGGATTGAGCTCACCCATGTCAGTGGGAGACAACTGATTCTCCCTTTCTCAGCAGTCATTGGTTGCCTTTCGTCCTTCATCTAGGGCCTTGTGAAAATGCCCCATGCACATTGGCATGCTGCCTGGTGCTGCCGTCATGCACATCTTGTTTAGGCATCCATATTGTTGAGATTTCATGGGTGCAGCTTCTTCCTCATGTCTAAAAGAAACCTTTTCTCAGCAGTTGTACTGGTCCTCTGTCAAGAGTTAAGAAGTACTGCGTGATGAATTTGACTTCAGTTGTTGCTTAAAAGCAAAATAGCTCTAAGGATGAAGGCAAGTGTTCAACCAACAGAAACTAGGATTTCTATGATGATCACTGAATATGGTTTTTTTTTTCTGCATAACGTTTTGCTCTTGGATGTGTTTACATCAGTGACCTCAAAGTATGGGCTCAGCACCTGTCAGGTGTCTGTGAGCCAAGGGTATTTTCATATTTTTTAGATTTTTTTTTGTCTTTTCCCTGCTTGTCCACTCAAATGTACAACATGCTGGTGATAACAGTTGAAAGGAAACCGGGAGAGAATACAGGTGTCTTTTATCAGTGCACACATTAAAGACATTTGTAGAAATTTAAAGTTATAGCATTCTTCTCACTATTTTTATATTAAAATGTCACCCATATTACCACACACCATTTGGTTTTTGTTTTAGAAGTTGTTACCTAACAAAATGATCACTTTTTATTTCTAATTAAGGTAAGAGTGCTTTGAGGTCTTCGGTGATTTTTGGGAGACTTTTTTATTTCTCTGAAAACAAAACAGTTACAGAGCCCCTTGTATATACTGCTGCTTTTTGAGATTAAGAATCTATAATTCATTTGTAAAGAATATTTTCCTTAACTAGGTTTTATCCTTATATATGAAGTAGCCATGATTTTATTAAAAATCTCTTAAAAACCCATATCAAAACAGACAAAGAAAATGCGTCAAAAACTTGATTCCCTGGGTGACTTAATGGAAGCTTTGAGATGTGGAGGCTGGAGAAAGGCCCTTTCATGTGACTGCTGACCTTGGGGTTCTCTCTGTATCTTGTCTTAGAGTAAAAATGGGTACCTTCACTGGAGACTCCTACATCCAGTCCTTCTGCAGAGATGTGGTACAATAAGCTTGCCTGATCCTAGGCAGGAACCTCTGAGACCATGAGCTAAATAACCTCTTTGTAATTATCTGCTTCAAGTATTTCCTTATCTGGCCACAAAGTCAACCAAAAGTCTACTTCCGTGCATTAGTTACTTCTCTTTGTCATTACCTGCGTCAAGTATTTCATCATCTCCGGAAAGTCAGCAGTCTACTCCCATGTGTTAGTTACCGCTATGGTGCTGTGATAAATTATCCTTACATCAGTGTTTTTGATCTTGGCCATTCTTACAGGTGTAAGATAGAATCTGAGTTGTTTTGGTTTGCATTTCTCTGATGACTAAAGATGTTGAACACTGCCTTAAGTGTCTTTCAGCCATTTTAGAGTCCTCTATTGAGAGCTCTTTGTTTAGGTCTGTACTCTATTTTTTAAAATTGGATTATGTGTTCTTTTGATGGCCAATTTCCTGAGTTCTTTGTATATTTTGGAGATCAGACCTCTGTCTGATATGGGGTTATTGAAGATCTTTTCCCATTCTGTAGGCTGTCGTTTTGTCTTGTTGACTGTGTCCTTTGCTTTACAGAAGCTTCTCGGTTACAGGAGGTCCCATTTATTAATTGTTTCTCTCAGTGTCTGTGCTGCTGGGGTTGGTTATATTTAGGAAGTGGTCTCCTGTGCCAATGCGTTCAAGTGATTGTGGGGTAAAGGGAATAGTCCTGCATTGCTGGTGGGAATGCAAGCTGGTACAGCCCCTTTGGATGTCAGTGTGGTGATTTCTCAGAAAATTAGGAAATAACCTTCCTCAAAACCCAGTAATACCACTTTTGGGTATATATCCAAAGGATGCTCAATCTTGCCACAAGAACATGTGCTCAACTATGTACATAGCAGCATTGTTTGTCATAGCCAGAACCTGGATGCAACCTAAATGCCCCTCAACTGAAGAATGGATAAGAAAAGTGTGGTACATTTACACAATGAAGTACTACACAGCAGAAAAAATAACAACTTGAATTTTGCAAGAAAATGGATGGAGCTAGAAAACATTATTTTGAGGTAACCTAGACACAGAAAGACAATTATCACATGTACTCACTCATAGGTGGTTTTTAAACATAAAGCAAAGAAAGCCAGCCTACAAACGACAATCCCAGAGAACCTAGACAACAATGAGGATCCTAAGAGAGACATACATAGATCTAATCTACAAGGGAAGTGGAAAAAGACAAGATCTCCTGAGTAAATTTGGAGCGTGAGGACCTTGGGGGAGTGTTGAAGGGGGAGGGGAGAAGCAGAGAGGGGAGCAGAAAAATGTGGAGCTCAATAAAAATCAATAAAAAATAAAAAAATATCCTGACAAAGACATCTTTGGGGCACAATGGTTTGCTTCGGCTTATCACTCCAGAGGGATATGGTCCTTCATGGTAGGTGGGGGAAGGCGTGGTAGCAGCAGGAGATCAGTCCATCCTATTTCATCCCCCACACAGGAAGCAGAGAGCCAGAGTGAGAAGTGTGGTCAGGCCCTATTGATGTACTTTCTCCTAAAACTCCTAAATTTTCCACAACCTCCCAAACACATGAGCCCATAGAAGACATTTCCTGTTCAAACCATAGCAATTTGTCCTTAATGAACTGTATACACCAGTCTCTTCATAATACTAAGTGTTGGAAAAGTCATTTCTTTATTTATTCACTTAGCAGAGCTTCAAATCTATATTATGAAGAAGGATTTGTGATAATAAACAGGAACAAGACAGGAATTAAAATAGATGCAAATCTCCACACAACCTTTGAAAGGTTGAAAAATATCCAACAGTTGATTACAAAAATAGTATTTACTTAAGTGAGGAGCACACGAAAGAGTATGAGATACAAGAAGAGTGAATTGGGTCCCACGAAAGCAACACTTCAAGGATGAAACAGCAAGAGTCAGAAGGAAGAGAAATGCCTAATTGGTAAAGAAAGAAGAGAAAGGATGAAGCTAAGAAGATGGACCAGACGTGTGAAGCCACGCATGCACATAAGCATGTCTGCACTCAGGTTTGCAATCACACACACTAGAAATAGTTTAATGGCATTTTAGTATTTAATGTCAAGCCATGGGAGATAACACGTAATGCATTATTGCAATATTTATATTTTTAATACAATGTAAACTCTGTACATACTGTGATGTTTTTGAGATTAGACACCTGCATGTACCTTGAGGAAAATATTTTAAATTGTTTTGGGTTCATTCTCTCTTCCTCTCTTTCTGCACACCTGCTCGTGCATGCATGCACATGCACACACACATACACTACATAGACATTAAATAGACATATAATTTTAGTGAGTATATGATTTTAGTGAGTGATCCTGTCACATCAGAGGTGTTTTTCACAATGTTTATCATATTTAATTTACATGCATTCATGTTTTCCCCTATCAATGTACAATTTTGTGAATTTTGACAAATATATGGGTATAAAACATCTGTCATCTCAAACATTTCCCTCACACCATATTCAACCCACGCTTCTTTCCAAATTCTAACAACCACTAATCCGTTATCTGCTTTTACCGAATTGCTATTTCAATGAAATCATCTAGCATGACGCCCTAGCAGCATGACTGTTTTTGTTAGGCATAATGCATCTGAGATTCAGCCATGCTGCTGGAGGTGATGGCTTTTTTCTTTTGATTGATGGCTTGTATTCTCAAGAGTTGATGCATCTTGATTTATTTCACTGCTTTTATATTGAAGGACATTTGTGTTATTTACAGATTTGGGTGATTATGAAAACTAGTGCTATCCTATTAAATGTGGGTTTTGTGTGACTGCAACTTTTCATTTCTCTAAAGCAAATCTTAGGAGTGGGCTTGTTGAAGCTTAAACTAATAGTTTGTTGATCTTCATAAGAAATTGTCACATCATGTTCCAAAGTGGATATAAATTCATACTTCTTGGAGTTGGGGTTATAATTCACTCAGCAATGTGCTTACCACAAAAGTATGAGGATATGAATTCCTTCTCCAGCTCCCACTTGAAGGTACTGGGCATAGTGGTGTGTGTCTATTATAGCAGCATTGGGAAGGCCCAGGCATGTGCACCCTGGAGACCAGCTGGCTAGCCAGTTTAGCCGAACCAATGACCTCTAGCATCAGTAAGAGAACCTGTCTTAAAACATACGGTGGATAATGTCTGAGAATGACATCTGACAGACATTGAACATACACACACACACACACACACACACACCAAAAGAAAAAATTATATTTCCACAGATGTATATGAAGATTCCAGGTGCTTTGTTTCCTTTCTAAATTTGCTGTTAGTTTTTTTCTATTTTTTTTTTAAAAGAAGCATCGTGGTATTTTGTGGATTCGTTCAGGATTTATATCCTTAATGAACAGTAATGTTTAATACTATTTCATATTACTTGGATTACATATGTCTTTAAGGAAATCTTGCTGAGTATGTTTTGCCCAATTTATTAAGACTATAATGTATTTACATGTACATTTAGGCACACATGCACCATACATATATATGTGTATGTGCATGTGTGTGCGCGCGCGTGTGTGCACTTATCTAGCCACATTTAAATATAACTGAGAAATATTCACAGCTTCTCAGAGGAATTCAGACTTTTTACAGATTCATTCATATTTATAAATCTTAGGCGGGACTGGGAGGGAATAAATGAGAAAGAATAAGAACAAATGGGGAAGGCCACTATGTTAAAAGAAATAGAACACCTTACGATTACCGTATGTTCCTTCTACATTTCTATCAAACTATTTGGAATCTTATACTTTCAAAGATCTATAAATCATGATTCCTGTGATTTTGGTCCTATTGTTTCTAAAGCAATATGAGACTTGGGAGAGAAATCAGTTGTAGGAAAATTTGTAAATATATTCCTGGAAACACAGTGATTTGACAAATGTATAAAAATGAGAATTATAATAACAAACAGTAATTCACATGTTTATTTCTTTGTTATATGAATTCCACAATGAAGTCCCTCACCCCCATCTCTCTCTCTCTCTCTCTCTCTCTCTCTCTCTCTCTCTCTCTCTCTCTGTCTCTCCCTCTTTCTTTCTGAATGACTGATTTGCATTAGTTACAATAACTTCTCATTTCATAGAGGAGCTTTCAGCAAGGATAGGGGGATTTGTTCAAAGTCATACAATTATAAATAATGTCACTGTGTTTAAACCTAGGTCATCTGTTTACAGAGAGCACTTTATAGGTACTATGCTTAAAAATAGGATTATCAATATATTTTCAGTGCCTGTGTAATAAACTGTCACATGAAGGTAAAGGCATAAGAAGTGAATTACAATCAGCAAATGTCCATTATTTACAATTAGTAGATAGATTTTTGAAGCTTGGTCACTAATTCTTGTGAGAGATATCTTACAAATAATGGGTCTTGACAACAATTACTTTACAATTAAAGTCCCTTTCATTGACTTTTCTATTTTAATGTTACCCATCAAGAGGGACACTAAAAAGAAATCCCACAATAGCTCAGAATTGAATATAATAAAGGATTATTTATTTAGGGGTAGATCACAGATTACAGTCCTCTGCTCAAACGGGGAATCCAGCAGCTGGAAGAGAGAGGGAGTGTGTGCATTTATAGTATACCAGGCCATGCCCAGTGGATGGGTAACTTACAGGCTACTGGCTGAAGGATTTCCTACAGCATACTTGCACATTATTTAATTGGTGGCAAACCAAGTTTGCCTAGTATAGATGATCTCTCATGTAGATTATGGGTATACTAAATATTTTCTTATTAACTAATGCCATGGAATTTTATCTAGCACTGTAAGATTGTTGAGTGATGTCTGTTTCATAGCCCTTTTTCTGAATGAGCCATTCTCAGAGAAATGGTAGTGCTTGAAGAATGGGTGACATGGCATTAAGGTTCATCTTTCTAGGGGAAATATTGAGCTGTGTTATAGGCTTAAGTTGTAGAAAAACTGGAACTTCTAGATAACATAAAGTAAGTATTTAATTATTGTCATCTGTAAGCACACTGGTTTTTTGTTTTAGAAATATGGATTATTTAACTATTTTTTTAAAGATTTATTTATTTATTATGTATTCAGTGTTCTGCCTGCAGGGATATATGCAGGCCAGAAGAGGGCACCGAATCTCATTACAGATGGTTGTGAGCACATGTGGTTGCTGGGAATTGAACTCAGGACTTTTGGAAGAGCAGGTAAAGCTCTTAACCACTGAGCCATCTCTCCAGCCCTATTTACCTATTTTTAAAATCAATAAAATCCATAAGGATGGGCAACCAAATGTCTCAAAACTGTCTCCAGAGCAATGTATTTAGACCTGGACCTAAGAAATGACAGAATATTTAGTGCATAGCATGAAGAAAGGCTTCTGTTTCGATATTTAAGGCAAATAGGGAGCAACAGGCCTCTTATATAAAGGCCCCAGGACAGAATTTGTTTTAGATATAGCTGAATATATATATGAAAAAAACCAGATAGCATAGTGATTATGTGTATATGCACATGAGTGTATTCTGGCTTCATGTTCAAACATGTTTTCTTTATTTAAATCAACATAGCTACCAAACTTTGCAGCTCATCGTGCTGGACAGCAAGGGTGATGATTTCAGGAGAGCCTTACACATGATTTTGATTGTTCTGTCTTGATAGTCTTGTTACTATTTCAGATTGATTTTTTGCTTGTAATGGGAAGCTTTGATTCCTTAGTTTGGGTTATGTGCCCACCCTGATTATGGAGATAGAGCCATGTTATTGAAGAAATATCACACAATATAAGAAGGAAAAGAATATCATTTTTTTCAATGTCAATTTGATATTGGGATATTTTGTTATCTCAACTATTATCTAATAATCCAAGAATGTGTGCATTCCTTGCATTGGCTAACTGGATCTACAAAATGATCTGTTCTGTCAATGAAAGGATAAGTCAGGAACCAAAACAAATAGCAAATATTGTTCATAACTGCATTTGCTTTTCTTAGAATCAATTCTTTTTAGAATTAATTAATTAATTTTTAGAAAACAATCTTTTCTCACTTTACATACCAGTCCCAGTTGCTACTCCCTACTCTCCTGCTTCCACCATCTTCCCCCTACCTCACCCCCCCATCCACTCTTCAGAGAGTGTAAAGCTTCCCATGGGCAGTCAACATAATCTGCAACATCCCTTTGAGGCAGACAACCATCTAAGGGTGAAAATATCAAACTGATGGGTGCTCCAGATTCAGGATTTGTGACGTCAACTCATAGTCAGGTGAGGCCTTTTTAGTTTCCTTTTTAGCTGATGGCGTTGACTCTGGTGTTCCCTTACCCAACAATGAGAAGCTAGCAGAAGTCAGCTTCTAATCTGAACTTAGGAGTGGGACATTATACAGCTGTGGGTCAGGGTTAAGCTTGATGGCTAGGCTTTCGGGTACAGAGTCACATGATGATGGTTTGAGGTTATATATCTTCCAGGAACAAGCAGGGAAAAATATCCTATCAGCAGGCTCAAATGTACGAGGGAATAGCTGCTTTGAGCACACATCCATGAGACATGTTGACTTAATTTACAGGTTATGTTCAATAAAAATTTGCTTTAAAAGAGAATACCAGTCCGCCTAGTTTCTGAACAATACTGTTCATTAATACATTTCTCTGCTTTCAAGTTGTCCTTTGTTATAGCTTGAATATAAGTGTCCTCCGTAGGCTAAGGTTTTAAATGCTTGCTTCCCAGTCAGTGACACAGTCAGGTGGAGCCTGACTGGCAGAAGTACTTTGTCAAGGTTGGGCGTGGAAGGTGAGATTGTTGGCTCTGAATTCCGTTTCCTGGTCTTCTGCGACACGAGAAACCTCGGCTGCGTGTTCCTGAAACTTTGAACTCTGAATGCTTCCCTTTCCATGACAAACTTTTCCCACTCTCAAACAGTGAGCCAAACCAAATTCCTCTTATTTTTCTTCTGCCAGATATTCTGTCTCAGTGATGCTAAGGCAATCAACAGTCTTTTTATGTGAAGTTCAGGGGTAGTGTGAAGGCTAATGTATTCATTTCAAAACATTCTTATATTATTTTTTGTATATCTGAAGTTTTTTTTGGATCTAGGAATTTAAGATCTGCATAAAAAGGAAAGCGTGGAGTGTTTCTGCACAACACCTATGCAATATCTGTAGAAAGTCACAGAGACACAAACTGTTCATATGCATACACGTAGTTCAATTTAGAGACTTCTTTGAAACATAGGATATTCACCAGTGGTTTTTGTATGATAGTATAACACTTATTAAAATGTTTAAAAATTTTTAATTTCATAAGAAACTACTGATATCTAATTTGTTTGTTTTAGAAAAAATTAAACAAATCTTTTTGTTTTACTGCTTTGAGGTAAATATGATTCCCTAAAAAATATAAAACACCACTGGATAAAAATTAAACACAAACACAGTAACTACTCATAAGATACTTATAAGATCTATTTCAGATATGTGAAGATAGATATTACTCCAAATCAAGATCATATATTCTCTGTTTAATGATATTAATTGAAACACATGCACCAGGGAAATACTTGGTGATGCAAAGGATAATGCATAGTGTAAAACACAATTCCTACTGTAGAGGAAATGAGTGTCTTATATGAAGAAAAAGGTATGTCTGCAAACTATGCTGCACCTAGGATGCCATGAGGTCAGGAAAGATGTCAATGCATGGTCTGAGCTGTGATCACAGTCTCAAAGCCATCTAAAACAGGGGATTCCTAAATGACTCATTCCAGTCCTGATTTCTCAGGAAGTTCCATTTCCATAGTTTCCATGCTTTCACCCATCCCCTAGAATTTCACCTGACAGTTTTCCAAAGGAGGCATCACCTAGAAGCAACTTAGCCTTGCTATTGTGCTTTTTGTCTGCAGAAAGCAGTCATGATTTCCCAGTTGCTGGAAACCTGAATGTTGTTTTTGGGCAATTTCTTAAGCTGCATGTTTGGACATTTAACCATCATGAACCCTGTTATGTCTTCGTAGTATGGAAGGCTTATGCATCATTTCATCTTCAGACTCCCTAGTGGCTCCTGCAAGTTAATAATTCAAGTAATACCAACTGACCAGATACATTCTCAATGTAAAACAGGTTCTAAGGGTGGAGCCATGAACAATATGAAGTCCCTTAAACTTGAAGCACACAGTTTAACCTAGAGAAACCATAAACTTTAGAAGAAATAATTGTGTGTCAGAACAAGAGTAGATACCCTCATGAGTGCATGTATGCACACATCATCTTCAGACATGATCCATATTATGGGGAAACATGTTACATGCTCAGAAGACTCATCTCCTCACTGAAATGATGTTAGATATAGGAACTGAAGATAGCACACAAATCAGCTTGCATTGTGGGAATTCATTTTCGCTGATAGTTCTGGGGTATGGGCCTTAGGGTGTGGCTTCTGTGTGTGGACACGATCTCTTATAAGGAAGTGGAGGGGTCTCTATTTCCCTCTTGTTTGTGAGCCACGGGATGCGATGGCTGGACCTACGGTGACTTCCACCTTGTCCTGTAGTTTGTGAGGGTCTGTACTTCCCTTTGAATCCCCATAGTAAAAACTTGTGTAAATTCATGCAGTAAGGTTGGCTTCCAGGGAGGCAATTCTGGACATAAGGGAGAGCAAGAGCATGAACCTCAAATTCACTTGTCACTCTCGGTTCTGTCAGGCCTGCTGGTAAGCCTATGGGAAGAATGACTAATTATAGTAGCTTACTCTTATTTTCTACTTTACCTATATTGTAGTTCCACCTCTGCTGAAATTATGCATGCATTTAAGCACAGTGACCCTCTTTCAAGAAACCTTTTAGTTTTTTTATCTTGGGCTGACTTTGCGCCTTCTTCACTCTATTAAGTGCCCTCATTTAGTCATGGGCTCCCTTAAATCTTCTCTAAATGGCTTGGTTTTGTCACAGCATTCTGCGATGACAACTTGTATAGGGCACAGAAGGGATGAATTAAGTAACAAGGCTGCAGGAAAGTCTCATCCTGCTCCTGCATGCGTCTGACACTCTGGCTTTTCCACATCACCCTTATGCAGGTCTGAAGAAGGTGCCTGGTGGGGGATGGGCAAGATGCAATGCAGCTTGGACTCTAAGTGCTTGTGAAATCCTATGATAGCCCTCGGCTTTCTTACCTGCCTGCTGTGTTCATAGACTCAGCTGCACCTTAAATATGCTTTGCAAATTCCCACAGAATCATGATGTGATTGTCACTTCCTGCAGCATGGGGCTAGGCACATTTCCTGGACTGAGGGCTTCCGGTGTGCCAGACTCTGGGTAACCTGACAGTAGAGAGCATGGATTCTTCTCTATTCTATTTTGTTGAGGATGGGTTTTCACCAGTGCGGCTATGGTGGAAAAATAATGCAGAGCACACAGCCAGCCTATGGCCTCCTCTGTTCCTCACAACACAGTTAGAACTATGGTTGAATGAGTACATGTTTTGTGTGTGGTCCAAGATGCTGCCTGCAGAGATAAAACAGTTTGTGTGTGTCACAGAGATTCTGAAAATCATAGGGGGCCTTATGGTTGTCCCACCATTTCAGGAGGATATGATGACCTTCCTAGTGCCCCAGGGTTTGTTGATTGAGTCATTCTTACTGCTACTGTCACTTAGATAACTTTTTGTGGACTTGAACTGACATGGTACAGGTTATACCAAGCAATTTAAATTTCTGCAAAGTGTGGCAGTTTGGATGAGAAATGCCCCATACAGGCTTGTGTAGTTTAACACCTCTATGTGGTAGTACTGTTTGGGAAGGTTATGGAAGCTTCGAGATTTGCAGCCTTGTTGGAGGAGGTATGTCATCATTAGGAGTGGGATTTGAGGGTTTTTACCCGCACCCTATTCCTGCTCTTTCTCTGCTTCCGTGTACAATCTAAATGAGATCAGCCAGGTTCCAGCTCCTGCCTGCCATGCCTTTCCAGCTATTACTTAGCTTTCTACGACTGTGTAAAATACCACAACCAAATCCAACTTGGAGAGAAAGGGTTATTTCACATTACAATTTCAGAGAAATCAAGTTGAGAACTCAAAGCAGGAACCG
The DNA here is from genome assembly GCA_028555095.1 of Dicrostonyx torquatus. Lineage (NCBI taxonomy): Eukaryota > Metazoa > Chordata > Mammalia > Rodentia > Cricetidae > Dicrostonyx > Dicrostonyx torquatus. The sequence continues at coordinate 4,393,522 of JAQHUG010000123.1, forward strand.
AGGTTCTGAAGGAATGCTGCCTTCTAGCTTGCTACTCTTGACTTCTTTTTTTACCCTGTTTTCTTATATTATCTAAGACCACCCACCCAGGGGTGGCCCCCAACCCCTGTGGGATGGATTCACCCACATCAATCATTAATCAAAAAAAGTCTCAGTACATGCATTTTTTCCAATTTATGCTCCTTTTTCTGAAATTACTTTAGCCTGTATCGAGCTGACATAGGCACTAGCCAGCACACTAGCCCCCTGTAAGGGTGAGCCAATGTATTTTGTCCTTCTTAAGCTGCTTTCGGTCATGGTGTTTTATCACACAGCAGAAAAGTAACTAATATACAACAAATGCTTAAAATGTGGAGGGAGATAAATTATTCTTAATGTATCTGTTTTTCTTTATTAGCAAAGAATTGGAAAACATGGAGTCTGTTCAAAGAGTCGTAACCATGCTCTGGAAACACTGGGAGAGAATGTGTATTCAGCGAGTTTCCATTATGAACTGTTGCTCTGTGTAATATCAGGTCACTTTCTTTCTTAGAAGTTCAGATTGCTATTAGGGAGGCAGGAAGTCATAGGACAATTTGCCACCTCTCATTTTCTGGAAGAAACAACTCAATACCAAAAAAATATTGCTGTTTTAGAGATGTGGGTGGAGTTTTGGATACCTAGGAAATGAGACAAAGAATTGACAACTGGGAGTGTATGTAATTTCCAAACTGTCTGACCTCCATCACATTATTAAAGACATTTTCTGTTTCTCAACTTCTGAAAATCAATCAGAACATCTGCACATCGGAAAACATCCCATAAAAAACCTGTTATACAAAGATGCTTGCAAAATGTATTTTATTGTAAAATAACATGCTAGGGCTTGATAAGTTAGTAGTTTAACATGTAGTGCTAAAATAGAGAGCCAAATCTATTAAAACAGGTCATGGTGACCGTTGCTTCTAGTGACTGTTATTTGTAGGCCAGCTTCTCGGAGGCAGCATTTTCTTTCCAGAATGTTTCAGTTATAACTCAATGAGTGTAAGGTAGCAGTCATTCATAAACACATGGGTGGTAATGAATTTCTTAAAGCTGGTTTCTCCTCTCAGTCTAGCCTGCTAGCCTCTTTATAGACTTCTTCATCTTAATAACCAACACCTGAACTGAAGACAGGTGGCGCTGTTGTCAAGCACAAGCTGTTTTCAGGGAGCCTGCTACAGAAGCTCTTCCTCTGTAGCTGCCTCTTCAGCTGGTTCAAAGACACTAGCATAAAACTAAAGAATTACAGCCCAAATGGAATTAGTCCTAAAAGGTCAAGTTAAAGGCGATATATCCTGTAGCTAGTGCACCACTGTTTAAATTAAATTCATTGTCAGCGTCTTAAAGTTGAATGATTACACAGGAAAAAAAATTCCAGATTTCCTTCTTCTTCATAGAAAGAGGAAAATTACAATGCTGGAGTTTGCAGGCATACAAAACCACTGCTGACTATTGGTGAGCTCTCTTTCAGAAGACTAAAGTCATCCAAATAAATTTTTTCCCCCTTTGTAGCAGGTCTCTACCTAAATGCTATAGATGTCTGAACTGTGAGGTTCAAATCAATGAATATTGCTTGCTTTGGAATGGGAGATGGCTAATTAACACCCAGGTATTGCTTTTCTAAACCATATGCCCTAAATATGAAGAATCAAGCCTGCATAGTGTCCTTTCTCCTGCTCTCTTTGCCTTGTGTTCACGGTTTGCTATTATAGAACAGTGTTTGTTTGGATTCATTCTGGAATGATACACAAAAGAGAAACTGTATTTGTGGGATAACTCTTCTCTATGCTGTGAATATATGTTGCTCTCATTGGTTGATAATAAAAGCTGCTTTGACCTATGCAAGGCAAAAATATAGCTAGTGGGAAAGCCAAGCTGAATACAGGGAGAAAGAAGGGTGGAGTCTGGGAGCTGGAGAGGTGGCTCAGTGGTTAAGAGCACTGGCTGTTTTTCCAGGGGTCCTGAGTTTAGTTCCCAGCAACCACATGGTGGCTCACAACCATCTGTAATGAGATCTGGCGCCCTCTTCTGGCCTTCAGGCGTACAAACAGACAGAACTCTGTATACATAATAAATAAAGAAGGGTGGAGTTGAGACAGATGCCAGCCAGCTGCCTAATAAACAAGATGCTAGCAGACTGTTAAAGTCATGCTCACATGACAATACATAGATTAATAGAAATGGGTTAAATTAAATGTAAGAGATAGTTATTAATAAGCCTGAACTATAGGCCAAACATTTTGTGATTAATATTAAACCTCTAAGTGATTATTTAGAAGTGGTTGAGGGACAGAGCAGGACCAAGAAACCTCTGTTTACATGTGCTCCCTGTGAGTATCTGTCTCTGAGTGTCTCTTAGATGGCATATAAGAAAAGCTTGCGGCAGAAAATAATCTTCTTTTCTGAATTTCTATAGCCTTTTCAAGGGCATTCTCTGGAGTTCATAATAACCTTCAGAAGTATATGTGTCCTTTGACCTAGTAATTTCATTCCAGGAGACATATGTGGAAGAAATAAACAGAGGTAGGCTCAATGTATTTTTTGTGATGGTATTAATAATTATGAAGAATAAAGGCAGAAATCATCTAAATACTAAAGAATAGGACACATTATAGTGCATTACCATGGATTTAAACTACGTGATCTCACTGGTCTTAGTAACAGGAAGAGCACTCAATAACGTAACAACATAAAATGGACAAAGGCAGGGTATGTCGATCCTCCAAAATACAGGAAATACCAGAATGTTTTCACAAAAAATATTAATGGTAGTTATTTACAATAATGATTTTGTCACTATTTCCTTTTCTATATTTTGAAAATTTAGATACAAGTAATGTAGCTTGCTTTTCTGTTGCTCTGATCAAAAAGAATTTGATACAGAAAAGGCATGTTTCATCTTACACTTCCAAGTCACAGTCCATCACTGAAGGAAGTCAGAACATGTATTCAGGAAAGCAGGAACCGTGACAAAGACCATCGAGGAGTGCTACTTTTTGGGGTGCTCCTTGGGTCATACTCACTTAGTTTTCCTGTATAGCCCAGGCCACCTGCTTAGGAATGATGGTGCCCAAAATGGACTCGTTTCTCCCACATAAACCATTAGTCAAGAAATCTCTCACAGACATAGCCACCAGCCAACCTAATATGGGCAATTTCTTAACTAAGGTGTCTCCTCTTTCAGGTTGTATCAAGCTACCAATAAAAACTAACCAACACAAACAAATATGAATTTTACAATCATAAAAGCATTACATATTCTAAAATCCCCTTCTTCTGACAGATGATTTGAACAACTAGAATCAGAGCAAACATAATTGGAATGTTGATGAAAGGACTTGCCAAGGGCTGAGCTGCCAGATCTCAAATCACAGTTCAGACACTAAGCATATGAGGCTTGTCAAGGTCTCCTATGTGCCTGTCTCCTCACCAGAAAACCCATAAGCATATTCAAGCCATGGGGGCTATTTAAGATTAAACATGCTAGAATGCTAAAGTCCTCACAACAGTGACTTGCATGTTTTAGGTCCCCTCTATATGTTTATTGGATAAAGTTGATGAGGAGGAATTATACTCTTTTACTTTTTTTTACATTTTGTTTTTTAGGTTCTAAAGATTTGAAATCATTATTTTGTTTCTCTCCAAGTTTTGAAGTGACTGAAGACAACGTGTTCACTGTGCTTCATGGAGGAGTAGGAGATACTGCCAGTGCTGGTAAAAAGATACTAGCATATTTTATTCTGGGCCTTTCCAGACTCAGGCAAGAGATGATTGTTCAAGTTTAGCCAGCCAGCTCCTGCTGTGAGTGATACAATTTAATAGACAGTAAAGTGAGGGATGATTGAAAAGTGGAGGTTGCCCTTAACTCAGCTCAAATGGTCAGCATTCTCACCATCTCAGATGGTCTTAGAGATATAGAAGCTTGTCGCTCCATAGTGGTGCTCTTGACCAAATGACATTTAGACATTTCAGAGATCACCATAGCCACATATGAAGTTAATATATATCTTCCTGTCTATGGGAAGTAGATTCTTTTGTTGTCATGAAGATGTGCATTTTCTTACCAAAACTATACATGGATTTGAGGCATCGCAGCCTGAAGAATGTTAGAGCAACAACCCCCAGTTCAGCATAAAAGTCATCAACATACAATTATTTTAAAGTAGGAGGAGAGAGGTAGCTATATTAACCCTAATAACTTAGATACATTAGAAATTTATATTTAAAAGCTGTTAGACCTATATATTCTAGTTTCAGTGTTTCGAATGTTGCCACATTGCTAAGCTTGTAGCAATTTTGTGCCTGTCTCCTTAGTCCCCTCACAGATCCTCACACAATTTTGACTGTGGGAGACTGCAGCTGGTATGTCTACTTCAGTACCACAGTTAGCTTCAATATATATTTAAATGGTTATTTCTTTTAAAACTTACTGCAATGAACATTGTTGGCAGAGGTTTCTGTCCGGCCCAATCACACAGCCATTCAGCCCCAAAGAAACACACAGAGGACTACATTAATCATAAACTGATTGGTCTAGTATCTCAGGCTTTTCTTATTAACACATTCTTACATCTTAAATTAACATATAATTCTTGTCTGTGTTAGCCACATGGCTTGGTACCTTTATCAGTGAGGCATTCTCATCTTGCTTCCTTCATGTCTGCCTTCCTCTGTGTTGACTGCAGACTATTTCCTCTTCCCAGAATTCTCCTGTTTTGTTGCCTCACCTCTACTTCCTGCCTGGTTGTCCTGCCTATTCTTCCTGCCTGGCTACTGGCCAATCAGCATTTTATTAAAATACAAGTGACAAATCTTTACAAAGTATAAGACCATTGTCCCACAGCAGAAAATTATGTTGGTAAATTGCCATGTGCTATTTATGCTTGATGGAAGCAGAGTCCTGGAGTAAGAAGTCTTCCTTCACAGTCACCAAAACTCCCTGTTCTGGGAAGGCTGGTCCCCTAGTTCTGCAATGAGAAGTAAAAAAAAAAAAAA
>JAQHUG010000123.1:4427231-4432231 GCA_028555095.1 Dicrostonyx torquatus
CCCCCCCTTCATTTGTCATTGTGTATCAAATTGGTATATCTGATGATTGTATTGTGATTTTATTTGTTAATTATTTATTCACTTATGTGTGTATTGTGGGTGGTTTATAAATTACACACAGTCCTGTGTGTTCCTGTGTTTACAAGTAGAGACCAGAGAAGAGTAGCTTTAGCATTCTCAGTTTTTAATTATTTATTTTTGAGGAAATGTCCCTGCTGCAACTGAAACTGATGATTTCAGTCAAACTGGAGGCCAGAAAGCTCTGAAATTCATCCCTTTTTGCCCTCGAGCACTGTGTTTTCAGGCTTACCTGGCCATGCCGATTCTCTGATCCTCTTGATTTCACAGCAAGGATTCTCATTTACTGAGCTCTCTTCCCACCCAGAAATTTGGATACTAAAGTTGCTGTTCGATGGATAACCTGAATCTCTTTAAAATCAGCAATGACTTTTGTGGTTAGGACAGAAATTCCAACACTTTCGGGAATTGCCTTGGACATATGTATGCAATTTTGTACTGTGTGTTTATGTGAGAAGCAATGTTCTCAGTATTGATGATTATAAAATATTACTCAATTCTGAAAATGTCAAAAATAAGCTGTGTGACTATTACAATATTGTCAAATATTCAGCTAATATATGATGCTTTATGTACAAATAGCTACACCCATTTCACTGGTGCAAAAAATTTGCTTTAATTGTTAGTAAAAGATAAAATTATATGATACCAAAATTTCTTTTAAATAATTTCTTAATTATTTATTATTAGCAAATGTATACCTATTTCACACACACACAAAGACACACTCTTAGTATCATGGAAAAGTTCCTGGATGAGAAAGGCTTGTGGTAAACATATTAAAAGATGCCCTGCACTGTATAGCTCAGCTAGCCTTCAGTTCAGGCTCTCCTGCCTGTGTTTGGTGAGTGCTGGGATTATAGACATATGTTACTACAATTGGCTTGAGCAAAATTGTTTGCCTGGAAACCTCTGCTGACTTCCTCATTCTGCTGTTCAGAAAGTCCCGACTCTCTACTTTAATATTATTTCTATCCCATAATTAATTCAGAAACATCCCATTTCCCTTTAGTAAATACATAAGAACTATTTCTGTGCTCAATCTCAGCATCAGCTTTAATAACGGAGGATTTCTGAGATCGGCCGAACGTGGGGTTGGGAATCATTCACAACAAGCTAATTTATCTCCAGCAAGAGTGCACATCTGTGGAGCAGCAGTGAGTGAGCTGTCTAACAGATGAGGCACTGGCTTCAAAGGTGATTGATTGTGGCATCTGTTTAGATACCTCTGGAAAAGTCTGACTGCAGAGTTGGAGATACAGAAGGTCAGGTCTCCCAGAGGTATCTGTGGGCACTTAGTAGAATTGCTTTTCATTTCGTAGGAAAAAAAAAGATGATGAATGAGCTAACAAATTGAACCTTCAAATTTAAAGTAAAAAGCTTAAATGTCAACTGGAGAAACAGGTAAAGATCAGATCACTGTGGTAAACAGTATATGTTTGTATTGGGAAAAAAAAGAAAAAAACAAACCATTTGAGAATACTCTGAAGGTAGAGGAAGAAAAAGAACCAGAGTGATAAAGGAATATTTTTAACCATTACTTTGTCAATTTATTGAAAGAGAGAAGGGAGAGAAGAAAGGAGTAGGGAAAAGAAGAGAGGGAGAGAAAGAGGAGGAAGAGAGGGATGAGAGGTGGAAAAGGGGGAGAAGGAGACAGAGAGGGAGAGAGAGAAAGAGAGAGGGAGAGACAGAGACAGAGGGCAACACAGAGAGAGACACAGAGGGAGACAGAGACAGAGAGAGTGAGTAGACTCAGGTTGGGCTGCTGGAAGAATTTCTGGTTCATCTCTCTTCTTTCTGTTCTGTGTTCAATGGTCATACTGTTACACACACAGATACATGCACATATACACACAGACACACACGGCTTCTATTCATGGTTATTGAACAATGGGTATATAAGAACTACTTATGGTTGATTCTGTGAGAATGAAACCATGAAGACACAGGGTATGTCTATTATTTTAATGAAGAAAATTTAATGCAAAAGTTGATGAAGAGCACAGAGAAGTGGGTGGACAAAGAGGCACATATTACTTAACTATCAAGGAGGACCCCTCTACAGGACTTGGGCACTGATGAGGGTTCCTCTGTGCAGGATCTGTGTCTGGAGGAAAGCACTGCCTTGCTGTTTGTGGTGTTGGGAAGGCTTGTGGGAAGTCATATAGACTGCACAACAGAAGTAAACAGGAAGGAGCTTGGGCCACTGTCTATTGCTCCCTCTTGGAGACACCAACAAAATCTAAGAAGGCATGTCCCATGGAATTTTTGGTCCAGCATCATAAGTGGAACTTGGGAAAGGATGGGAAAGGCAGAATTTGAGACTTAAACTGCACACTTTATATGCTATTCTTGTAGGCAGTGTCCTTTAAAGGACTTTCTCTCAATGCAATTGCAAATATCATCTCATTTTTCATCAGAGAGTTTTTCAGAATTATGATTATATGACCCATTCTCTAACATTGGACATGTATTAATGAGTAAGTGTAGATTTTTTATGTGTTTATGTATTTGAACAATAGGTGTTTTTTTGAAGATCATTCACATAAAACGACTTTAAAGAACCCAGTAACATTTAGATTAAGATTATATCTCACAGATAATTTATAGTTTACTGTAAAAGGCATCATTTAGGAGCCTCTCTGTGTGGGTGTCCTAGAGAACTAGACCTGGGTAGACTTTTCCCTATGCTTTCCTATTTCACATTGAGTAGCACAGTGCTAGACACAAGGCACCACATCCTCTTACATAGCTTCAGCAGAGTCCTCTTTCATTTTATGACACTTCTGGTTAACTCGTGTCTCACTGTAATGGGTTGACTGTATCCTCCAGCCATTTACTGTCCATGTCCTAACTCAAAATTGGGGGATGTGACATTCTTTGAAGAAAGCGCCTTTTAGATGTCCTTGTGAGTTTGAAGATGACACCATCTTAGTTGCAAGGTGAGCACAAAGAAGAGATGTGTGTGTGGTTGATGAAGAGAAAGTCCTGTAAATGGAGTCACAAACCAGAGCTGCTCAGCATCAAGCTGAGGCAGTGAGGAGGTCTGGCTCTCACAGGAAACGTGTTTCTGCAGGTGTGGTGAGAAATGAGGGAATAAATGTTTGCTAATATAAGCCCCAGTGAGTGGCAGCTCAAGGAAATATGTTCCTTTGTCCCAACCTCTGTTTATTTAATGCCTGTTTTTCTTGGAAAGCTATGCTCACCACTATGCCACCAAACCATCCCTGAGGATGTCTTCCTAGCCCAGTGCCCATATGATTTCTGTGGGTATGACATCTTTAACAAATGACCACATGCTAGAAATAAGAAGATTTTTAGTTTCATATAAAATATTATACCTACCAATATTTTTACCACATACCTGCCCCACTTTCAAAGGAATGTAATGTACAAAATGGTACAAAAACCAGCCAACATAACAAACAAAGAAAACCTGATTCTGCCAAACTACTGATGTAGGCGAATGTCTCCACTTGGAAATGCTACTCCCAGCTGGGTGACCATAACCATCATGTGCCTGTGTGCTTAACATGGTGGAACTGTTCTTCTATAGCTAAAGAGGAGAACAGGTGTACCTTGATGTTGCCTGAGGTATCAGACATGGACTCAGTAGCTGGAAGTGTCATTGAAATTTGGCTACAAGAAGTGTGAGTCATTAAGATTAGCATTTAACTTGGCAGCAATACTTTTAGATAAAAAGATGTACTTAATGTCCACCAAAGTAACAAGAAGTTTTATAAGATATGTCGGCTCCTATCTTTTGGTTAGTATAGAGAAAGTTTTGTCTATTTTGTTGATTTTTCTTGAAGAACCAACTCTGTGTCATTGATTCTTTGTATTGTTTTCTTTGTTTCTATTTTGTTGATTTCAAGTATCAGTTTTATTATTTCCTGCCATCTAGTCCTCCTGAGTGAGTTTGCTTCTTTTTGTTCTAGAGTTTTCAGGTGTTCAGTTAACTCGCTACTGTGGGATTTTTCCAGCTTCTTTATGCAGGCATTTAGTGCATAAGCTTTACTCTTAACTCTGATTCCACTGTGTCCCCTAAATTTGGGTATGTTGTGTAGTCATTTTCATTGAATTTTAGGAAGTCTTTAATTTCTTCCTTTGGAAATTGTTGTTATTGTGTGTGTTTTTTCCTTCTTTAGGATTTGCTGCTGTGAGATCATCTATTGTTGTATGCATTTTTGTGGATGTAGCTAAATTCCTTGAGTTGGAATTCTGATAGGTCTGCCTTTATATGTGACTTGATCTTTTTCCTTTACAGCTCTTAATATTCTTTCCTTTTTCTGTATGTTTAGTGTTTTGATTATTATGTGGTGAGGGGACATATGTTTTTTGGTCTAGTCTATTTGGTCTTCTGTAAGGTTCTTGTATCTTCATATGCATATGTTTCTTTAGGTTGGGAAAGTGTTCCTCTATGATTTTGTTGAATATATTTTCTGTGCTTTTGAGTTGGACTTCTCCTTCTCCTGCTATACTTATTATTCTTAGGTTTGGTCTTTTCATGATATCCTATATTTCCTGGATATTTTGTGTTAAGTTTTTGTTAGATTCAATGTTTTCTTTGACCCACGAGTCTCTTTTCTCTATTGTATCTTCAGTGCTTGAGATTCTCTCTTCCATCAATTGTATTCTGTTTATTCTTGCATTTGTGGTTCCTAATAATTTTCTCTTAATTTCTGTTTCCTCAGTTTGTGTTTCCTTTTGTGTCTCTATTTCAATTTTCAAGTTTTGAATTGTTTCTTTCATCTGTTTAATTGCCTTTTCTTGTTTTTTTTTTTTTTAAAAGATTTTATTTATTTATTAAGTATAAAGTGTTCTTCCAGAAGAGGGCACCAGATCCCATTATAGATGGTTGTGAACCACCATATGGTTGCTGGGAAGAGAACTCAGGACCTCTGGAAGAGCAGCCAGTGCTG
>JAQHUG010000123.1:4437231-4475571 GCA_028555095.1 Dicrostonyx torquatus
ACACACAGGTGAGGTTTTTTTCGGAAACTCCTTCACGGTTCTCTTTCTGCCCTGCTACCTTTCTTGCTCCGGTCTTCATTCCCATCTCTTCCATGTTCAAAGTCATCTGTTCAAAAGGTTCCCTTGCTCACCCTAACTGCAGACAGTTAGTCCTTTGCCAGTACTGTTCAGAGTTTATACTGGTAGTAAAGAGACTTCGTCAACTATGTGGGCATGGCCTCGTCCTCTGATTAGGAAGTGCGCAAGCTCAGTTCTGCTGAACAACTTGAGATTTAGTTTCCTCATGCTGTCCCCTCCGCCCTACTGAGGACTTTCTTCTTGAAGGGTTTTTGTCCTAGCTTGTTCTCCTTCTTTGTTCTAATTGCTTGAATCTTTGTGACATTTGTCCTTCTAGATTAGATAGGTGCAGTTGTTCTTTAATAGAAAATTACTTTCTAACCCAAGGTCCTTATGCATCTCTCATACCTCTACACAGACACTTACTCTCTGGTAGTTCCTAGGTATTATTTGCAAATGTCTCTCATTTTGTATAACCTAGTGAAATACTTTTGATTAATTCTTATGCATGGGTAAGCAAAATTTCCTTCCAAGGAAAGCCTTTTAATAAGTGACACAGGCATATCTCTCCCACCCCTGCAAATAGCTATAAAGTTGTTTGGGATGTTGGAGAAAGAGCATTGAGTAAAATGGTTGATGAGTATGCCATGGTGGCCAAGTGCATTCTCCAAGATCAGGGTCCACACTGAGATTGAACAGCATGACTGTGAATTGCTCATGTGCTTGGTTTACATCAGTGTCCACACCGAGACTGAACGCATGGGTGTGATGAACTTGTGTGCATGGTTTAATGAACCTATTGAGCAGGACTGTGATCTATTAGAACTGAGACCAAGGTAATGGAAGACTGTTATCAAATGATGGATGATAAGGAGGCCCATCAAAACTCCCAATTAATAGCTCTGTAATTCACGGTGGAGAAGAGTGATGGGAAATCAAGAAAGTAGCCTAAGCAGAGACCAAAGTGAAGACACTGCTCTAAGGAATGTATTTTCAATCCCTAGGAAATGACTAGGCTTATATATTTCTGTTCGAGCTTGATGGTACTATAGTCCTGCAATCCTAACACTCTGGGGTAGAAATTCTTAACCTGAGAGTAGCAACCCCTTTGGCGGTTGAAGGACCCTTTCACAAAGGTCATCTAAGACTATCAGAAAACACAGATTTTTTACATTATGATTCCTAATAGTAGCAAAATGGCAGTATGAAGTAGCAATGAAAATAATTTTTGTGGTTGGGGGTCACCATAACATGAGGAACTATATTAAAGGGTCACAGTGTTAGGAAGGTTGAGAGCCAGTGCTCTGGAGCCTGCAGGAAGAAGATTATGAATTTTATGATAGTGTAGGCAACACACACACAAACACACACACACACACACAAAACAAAGCAAATTTCTGGTCTGTTCCACAGAGCTTCTTGTTATGTGTGTCTGGAGTCAAGGCCAGATATTTCATCATTTATGTATTGGCCAAAATAATTTTCTCCATTAACAAAAAATAAAAATAAATCTCACTAACTTTCAGAGAAAAGAATATATCTCTAAATGGATATTACTGTCCTCTAGAATTTTTAATGCTGTCCACATTGTTTTTCTTGTATAGAGCATTGTGATGTTCATTCTTTATGCTGTTGCTTTCCATGTATTGCAGAACGCCTTCCAGAGCATGGTATCAGCTTACTTCCCCTCCTGTCACCTCCTTCAAGACAATGAGCAACTTAGACATGGGGGTTGCCCTTCACTGTTCTCACAGGGATTCATCGAATGCTTAGTAGGAAGCACAGTCTCAAAATTCACTTTGATTTTATCTAAAAATGCCACCATGTCTCTTGTGAAAAAGATACTGCTAATTTATGCTACAACCAACTAAAATCATCACATTGTGTTCGATGATTAGTCATGATTGTAATACTTTCTTGTGATGTTATTGTCTGGTTTTAGTATCAAGGTAATGATGATCAAACTGTGCCTCATCAATTGAACTGGGGAATGTTACCTCTTCTCTTTACTGAAAAGAAAATTTTGCTTTGGATTTTTCTTAAACATAAATATTTTACAGAATACACTGATATAAGACATATGACCTAGACTTATTTTATGGAGATGGTTTCTAATTACTATTTTTTTTACTTGATATCAGTCTGATCAGAATTCCTGTTCATTTCTAATCTACGCTGATTTGTGTCTTTTTGAAATTGTGTCCTTTTCATCTGATCTGTTTCATTTTAATGTAATGTTACTTTTATAAGACATGCATATATATGTATATATACATATATATGACCCTTATGCTTTATGATGATATACCCTATGTTGTTTCTTAATTTAGAAATTTGTGTCATCATTCTTTTCTTGTTTTGATTTTTTTAAAGTTCTAATGATTTTGCTTGTCAGGCAACATGTTTTATTTTGTTGGTTTTGCTTTATCCCTCTTTCTTCATGAGCCTCAAAATCCTTTTAATGATTTGAATGCAGACTAACAGAAAGAACACAAATTGTGCTTTGTTAAAAGCCTGGTTTACAGAACACTATAAATAAATACACTTTTAAAACACATATTTTTAAATTGAATTGGCCACTTGTCACACATATCTTGTGAATCTTCATCCTTGCAGAGCATAAAGGCTATTTAAAATGTTTGCACATCAGCTGCTTAATACAGTAATATTTACTTCATATATTTGCTCAGTGAAGGTTGAAATGTATTCCATTGTTGTCTATTTACTGTGCTATCTCTAGGTGTTCAGTGAATATTTGGCTGTCAGAAATCTGAATGTCATGAGATTTTCATGGTCTCTATTTGCTAACCTGTTCTATAAAACACACACATCAATATTTTCCCCCCGGCTTTTCTTATCATGATTCATGCTGATGGCATAACAAGCAGTGGAAATCACTATTGTCCATCACAAAGCCAGCTACAGAGAGATTTTCATCTCCCTTTATGAAGGCATCTTCTCTGTTTCCACTTCTATTTTTATTAATGATATTTCATTTTCTGGGTGAGAAATAAGAAGTAGATGATTCAAGAGCCAATCATCAACTGGATGAGGAAAAACGAGGAACAGAGATGAATGGGGAATGCTTTCAGGTTTCTGTGTTGATTCTGCTATGTGGTATCCTACACCAAAAGCAATACAAATATATGCTGCTTGGAGTAGGGGAATAATGGATCTAATTCTTATCTAAGTGAGGTTGCAGGAGAGACACAAAGTGATTCTGTCTAAGGATGGATCAAGAATGACTCTTCCAATCTCAAAAGCCCATCAAGGGATGAGCAGACACCTTGACATGTGTGGTGTGCTTCATATATACTGTGGATGAGCAGACACCTAGACATGTGTGTACTTCATATGTGTTGTGGATGGAAAGGAAGAAGAGCAAGACCAAGTCCATCAGAGCTATCTCTCTGTGTTCTTTAACTGCTACTCTACTATAGTAGTCATAAATAAATTCAGTATAAATAAAATTTTGTAATTGTTTCATCTTTAAAATATAAATACATCTAAATATAATTAAAAATTCAAAAGTATCATAAAATAGCAAAATATGCTGAATATTTAAGATACATCTAAAATTGATCAATATTCTGGCTCTGCATAATGCATTAATGCAGAAAATTCTTAGTTTCATAATTCATAATCTCCTGCCTTGAAAGAGGATTTGAGAAGCAGTATAAGTTTGCAAAAGTAATTTGAGAAATGGTCACTGAACTCTTGCTGACTTTAAACTTTGGCAGTTTTACCCAATCAATCGTAGGCATGACCGTGCAAATTTTAGATTGCTAATCACATAATCTTAGCAAGAAAACACAGGCTTGGAAACCTTGAGTAATAATCTTAAAAATCAAATGGTTAGCTTATCCCTGGATGGTACCCTTGAATGTCAGACCCTATTTTTTTTTATTTAATTTTAACTCACCTTTCCAGTCAATAATTTGACATATTTGATTCATGTTTGACAAATGATAAAACACATTAATTCTTATATTTGCTATTCAGACTTTTTTCCTGGGAAAAAATAGATACAAGCACATTTATAATGGCAAAATGTTTGGTGCCTAATATATACTTACCGTGACGGCTCATTAATGGTTTTCAGTTTGGCTGGATCTGGAATGAACTACAGTGGATGTTTCTGGGTACTCCTGTGAGGGAGTTTCTTGATTGGACTATTAGAGGTGGAAAGACCCACTCTAAATGCGGGCAATGCCAACAGTATATGCTTATGTTTGTGTATTTGCCTTTGTGGAGGAGCCCAGATAAAAGTACATGGTATATGGAATCTTTCCTTTTCACTTGCTTGCTTTCAGTTCTCCTGAGAAGCATATCTATTCTCTTGCTGTGGATTTCTTTCCCCAATATGAGACCCTGTTTCTTTGGACTCCCAACATAGACAGGAGACCACCTGCCCTCCAACAACCCTCTAACCTTTCATCAGCAGGTGGGGACTGCTGAGATATCCTGGCTTACGAGCTGAGCAACTCCTGGGATTCTCAACATCTCCCATTGATGAACTACCCTGACCATGTCGTATAAGACAAGCTAATGTATATATTCATCCTACTAGTTCTGTTTCTTTAAGGAATGCTGACTAACACACCCACTTCTTTGTAAAAGAGACATAATCAGCTAGAATATGGGTAAACATTGATACAACCAGGTAGAAGAGAGTTCAATCCAGATTTTACCTCTACATGAGCAATTCTAGTATGTTCTTTACTAGATATCAATGTATCTAAAATTTTACTCAGCATAATTGATTGAGCAGCCAACTATTCTAAAAGTGGATTATAGTTCAAAATATCGGAAAGAAACCATGACCAAGAAACTACACAGTGTTTCTGTCAGAATGTCTACACAGGTTGCTGTGTTTGCAGAGGGCAGAGTCACTGCACTGGCCCTGTGGTGTGGCTGTGAAGGCTGAGTTATCTCACTGGAACTGTGATGTGGCTGGGAAGGATGAGTCACCTTACTGGACCTGTGGTATGTCTAGTAGGATGAGTGACCTCATTGAACCTGTGGTGTGGCTGGGAAGGTGAAGTCGCCCCAGTAAACTTGTGGCATGTTTAGAAGGATGAGTGACCTCACTGGACCTGTGGCATGTCTGGAAGGATGAGTCACCTCACTGAACCTGTTGTGTGGCTGGAAGGATGACAGACTTCCATCTTGAAAGTTGGTCAGGAAAAACATATGCAGAGGCCTAAGAGATATAAATGTGAGAGGCAGATTTATGCATCAATTTGTGATTTTATTTTATTTATTTACTTGAGAGAGAAAAGAAAAAATATTTAAAATTTTTATTTCTGTATATATGTATGTGTGTGTACAAGGAAGCCAGAGGAGAATGTGGGATCCCTTGGAACCAGAACTACAAGCAGTTGTGAACTTCCAAATTTGGAACTAAATTTGGATCCTCTGCAAAGATGGTGAGTGCTCTTCACTGTTGAGACATCTTTCTATCCCCAGAAAGAAATTTTCATGAAATTTTAGATCTGAAAGAGTTCCTAGAGTGTATTCAGAGTTCCTGTCAAATCCCAGAATTTCTGCTCCCAAATGCTCCCGAGTGTTTTTCAAAGCAATCCTTTTCCTGTGGTTCTTTATATCTAACTTCTGCCACTGCCACTTAAAACAGACTAAAAGAGCAACTCCAGCTGAGCCCATACTGCTGAGATCCTGTGCCTCTCTGGGAATTCCCAAGGGTGTACAGAAGTGATCTGGGAGAAAGCAGATTCGCGGTATATAGGAGCTGACTGCTGGCTCAGCACCCTGGAAGCAGTTCGATATGAAACATAATCATTTCAGTAACTGCTTTGAAATCCAGGCTGTCCATGTCTCTGACCCTTACTAATGCTGAAGGACATGCCAATTGATGCACAAGCAACATGTGCAGCTGAGCCCTGTAGAGCTTGCACAACATGAGGACAGCCACAGACTTCCTGTAGGTAGGGTGGCTGCCTAGATCGTTGGTTTCTGGTGGTTAACTGCTCATAGATCCTTCTTTGCACCAGGGTAGCCTTAAGGAGACTGAGTACTAATGGTACAAGAAGGTTCATCCAGCCAGGTATCTGAAAACTACATTCATTGAGATGCCAGAAAGTATGAATTTTAGAGTTAAAGAAGTCTTTACTCTGTGCTTAGTTAGACCTCTTCTTTATTACTGGCAAGAAATCTACAGCCCAGACTATTTTCTTCTTTTTTAAAACTGCATGTTGGTTCACTTCAAAAGTGTCACTGGACAGCAGGCAATTCTGCCATACTGATCAAACTGATGGTATAGTGCCATTTCTAGACACAATGTCCACTAAAGCAAGGCTCATTTGTGCTTTGTTAAAACAATGCAGAGGAAATGAAAGAGGGGCTCCATGACCTGCCTCATCAATATTTGTGCATAGCAATATTTGTTTTCAGTACTTCAGAAAGGGCCCTTATTTGCTACAGATGGCTCTAGAAGGGAAAGAACTAACTTTCTTCAGCTGTATGGCTCATAGCAGGTTGCTTATGCTCCAGCATATAGCATCTAGGAGCATGCAAGCAGCATTAATTGGACCTGGTCATTATAAATAGGAAATATGGCCCTTGATGACTATAGTATTGTCGGTCAGTCTAGAAGTTGCTTATCTCTTGACTTATTTAAAACAAAACTAACAACAACAAAACTTCTCAATTCCATAGGCCATTTTATTTTGTCTTTTCTATTGTACGTCATCAGTTGGCTCTGTGTTTGAATATTCATGCTTCTCTAGTCAGGCATCCATGAAAAAATCGGTGCCTTATAAAGGGGGCTGTCTTGCCTCTGCTGACAAATGGCAACAGTAATAGAAGGCTCTAACCACACACTACATATTTCAGCCCCTCCAGAATTGAGAGATACACATTTCTGTTGTTGATAAATTACCAGGTTGTGGTACACCGTTATATTAGTCTGGGTGGATTAAACATAATTTTAGATATTTTATTTTTATATCATGTGAAAAATGAATATTGGAAATGTATGTAATTTTAAAAACAAGAAAAATACATGAAGGTGGGGAAGGGTATGGGGTTGGCTTCAGGAAGAGTGGAAAGACAGCCTAAACACATGAAATTACAAGGAATAAATTTGAAAAATGCTTCTGTTTTACTTAGTGTATTTACTACTTTGACTTATACTTTTTATTCCTAGTAAGAAGACTCAAGAATTTTCTCAATGATGTTAATATTTTTTCCATTTATTGAAAACATCCCCTTTCTTACACAGTATATTTTGATTCTGGTTTTCCCTTCCTCTACTTCCAGCAGTTCTTCCTCAATTCCCTCCCTTTTGGATCCACCCTCTTCCTGTCCCTCATTAGAAAACAGCAGACTTCTAACAGAAAATAAAATAAAATAAAACAAAAAACTGACACATCAGAAGAGGACAAAACAACCAGAAGGAAAAGGGTCCAAGAAAAGTTACCAAAGAGAGATATGGACAAAGAGAACCACTCAGGAATTCTGTAAAAACACTAATCTGTAAGCCTTAATATATGCCCCAAACATACTCTATTTCCTCTCCTTCAGGATTCCCTGAACCTTGAGGGGAGAGGTTTGATAGGGACATCCCATTTATGTCTGAGTGTTTCCAAGTCTCTTATTCTCTGTATAATGTCTGGCTGTGGATCTCTGTGTTTGTTCCTGATTGCTAAAGGATGAAGCTTCTCTGATGATGGCAAATGAAGAACCTAATCTTTGAGTATAACAGAATGTTGTTAGGGATCATATTATTGCTATTTTAAAAAAAGAACAGTACTATTTGGTTTTATTCTAGGTCCTAAGGCTATCTAGTCTCAGGTTCTTGAACATTCAAGCAGTGCCTGGTATGGTTTCCCTCTTATGGAGTGGTCTTTAATTCAAATTGTTTATTCGTTGGTTACTCCCACTAGCTTTGCACCACTATTGCACTAGCATATCTTGCACGCAGGACACCATAGTAGATCAAAAGTTTTGTGATTGACTTTAGCTTTCTCCTTTGGTGTAATGCAGGCTACCTTCCAGTACAGAAGGTGCTAGAATGTAGGGGTGAAGGCTCTCTGTAGGCATCAGCTTGACTTCTCCATGTTTAGTCAGTTGTGTAGGTGCTGTCTTCAGGCATGAAGCTTGCTGTTAGTTTGTGAAGATCAACCTACAGTCTTGGCAAAAGCCTTAGTTGTTTGGAGATTCTAATGAGACCCAATTGACCAACAATTAAATTAGATGTAACATAGTCCTGGTACTAGAAGTTTCATTTGATGACAAGAAATGTCCAGTTGGGGATCTGTCTCACTTGTTATTTGGGTATTTTGTTTAGAATACCTTCATATATGTATATATTTTAGGAAGATTATACCAGCATCATTTTTTGAAGTTGCTGTCTTTTTTGGGGTGTATATTTCTTGCTAATTATAAATAATCAGGTGCTCATGGGTGGTGGATTTATGTCTGGGTCTTCAAAATCCAATTTTATTGATAAACATAACTTTTTGTGTCAATACCATGTTGTTTTTATTACTGTAGTTCTATGGTGCAATTTGAGATTTGGGGTAGTGATAACTCTAAAATTTCTTTTATTATTCAGGATTGTTTTTTAGCTATCCTGGATATTTTTTATTGTTATATCAACCTGAAAATTGTCCTTTCAAGATTGGTAAGGAATTGTGTTGGGATATTGTTGGGGAATGCATTAAATCCATAAATTGCTTTCATTAGGAAGTCCATTTTTACTATATTAATCCTACCAATCTTTCCATGGGAGAGTTTTCCATCCTCTGATATCATCTTCAAATTCTTTCTCCAATATCTTAAAATTTTTAATAGAGAAGATCTGTATAAACAAAATTAGAGGCCAAAAGGTGGATACAACAATAGACACTGAGGAATTCAAGAGAATCATGAAGACAGCCTTTTAAAAACGTACTCCACCAAATTAGAACACCTGAAAGAAATGAATAAATTTATAAATACATAGTAGTTACCAAAGTTAAATTAAAGTCAGCTAAGTAATTTAAACAACCAAAAAACAAAAACAAAAACAAGGCTTTACAAAGAATTCTGCCAGATTTTCAGAGGACTGCTAATGCCTTTACTCCATACATTATTTCACAAATTAAACATAGAAAGAATATTTTACAATTCATTTTATGAAGTCACAGTTACCATGATACCCAAACCACATGGAGGCCCAAAGTAGAAAGGGAATTACAGACCAATTTCCCTTAGATGCAATTTCCCATAGGCGCAAAAATTATTAATAAAATAGTTGCAAGTCTAATCCAAAGATGCATCAAAAGTTCATTAGCCATTGTCAAAAAGGCTTAATTATGGAGATGCAGGGATACTTCAACATACATGAACTGAGGAATACAATCCACTGTGTAAACAAACAGAAAGGCAAAAACCAAATGAGCATCTCATTAGATGCAGAAAAGGCCTTTAACAAAATCTAACACCACTTAATGATAAAAGTCCTGGAGAGATTATGGTTACAAGGGATATACTTAAACGTAATAAAAGTAGTTTACAGCAAACCTCTTACCAACACTAACTTAAATGGAGAGAAGTTCAAAGCAATTACTAAAATCAGGAATTAAGGCAAGGTTGTCCACTTTCTTCATGCCTATAATAGCAATATAGCACGTGAAGTTTTAGTTAGAACAGTAAGACAACTGAAGGAGATCAATAGGAATCAAGTAGGAAGGGAAGGAGTCAAATCATTTTATTTAGAGATGACATAATAATATACATAAGGCACCCTAAAATTTCCACTGAGAAAGCCCTATAGCTGATAAACACCTTCAACATTGTAGCTGGATGTAAAATTAGCTCACAAAAACCAGTAACCTTCCCATGTAACAAATGACCTGAGAGAAAATAAGGGAAAAAAACTCATTTTACAATAGCCTCAAATAATAAAAAAAATACCCTGGGGTAACTCTAACCAAGCAAGATGATAATATTTGGGCAGATACATTTTGAAAAGAAATATAGGGGAGCTGTAGGTATGGCTCAGCAGTTAAGAACATCTACTGCTCTTTCGGAGGACTCAAGTTCCATTCTCAGCACCCGTGGCTGGTAGGTAGATGCCTTCCAATTGTCTATGACACCTCCTGGAGAGGATTTGACACTTTCTGCTAGCCTCTCTGTCTGTCTATTTGCCTGTCTCTCTGTCTCTCTCTTTTTGTCACACCACACACACACACACCCTACTTAAAATTTCATAAAATATTGCAGAGTTAGTGATCAGCACAAAGCTATTTTATTTTTATTCCTTCCTGAATCCATTCTTCAATCCCAACAAAAACAAGGCAATACCATGCATTATTATATACAGTGGCATCCTGAGCTTGGGGAAATGCTGTTTCCTACTGAGGTTAAAGGGGTATGTCCATCCAGCTACACCATTCACTCACTGTATCTGCAGCCGTTTGATGCACCTAACTTTGAGAAGTAAACAAACCATACAGGTATTCAATTAATTCCATTAGATCATAGCTATTTCCTCAGTTATGTATGCATAGCTAGTATTACACCTACTAACCATCATTTTCAGTGCCAGCTTTCCTGATTTCACATTGGACAGCAATTTCCTTCACGTTTTATGTTCAGTTTGAAAGGCAACTTGAAAACTTACCATTAGAGACATCATCTGGTTCCTATGGTTTTATACAAGACGGTTTTTACTTTATGCTGAGAAAATGATGCTGTGGTACATGGATTTGTGCTCAAATCAGTGTGTGTTCATCTCTCCTAGGGATGGATGCTCAGAACTTCCTAAGGTAACAGCTTCCCATAATGCTTTTCTAAGTGACCGTTGAGAGGCTTCTTTGTAATGGCACATGGAGCTAGCAGTGCTGATGTCATAAGCACAGAAGTCATTATGATACTTGTATTAAATTGATCTGTCCTTTGTTACAGGTTCTGTGAGGTAGTCCTGCAGAAACTGTACTCACCACCCATGTTTTTATGATAATGCATCACCGAAACAGTTTTGTTCTTTGAAAATAAGGCAGTTGCTGGGTGGGAACTGCAGCTCAGTGGTAAACCCTTCTCTTTGCAGGATCCAATCCCCAGAAACTTTCCAAAGATCTCAATAGAGATTTGGTAGAGATAACTATAATACTATTTGGAAAAGCCATATGAAAACCTGTTTTTCACTGTATATGTATATATGCACATATATAAGCATTCATATATATATTTATGCATTCACATTTAGGTATGTATTCATATAAAAGGGTTTAACTGGAGTTAAAACATACAAGGAAATGTTCTCCTCCATGATGCCATAAGCTGCCAAATACTAAGCCCAGTTTCAGGTTTGGGATACATCCCCTGGACTTGTTGGTCAGAGGTGCTTGGGGGACTCTCCCCAATTATAAGATTGTTCTTGGTTGCCCACCAGAATTTCATGGTAAGATGCTGTTGCTGATACACTGGTCATGTGACTTGGAAAAATCAAATTGGTACTGACCAAAGAAGCCTACTCTCTGATCCACACCTGGAAGATGCTATGCAGGTTGCTATCCTTGCCAGGATTCAGGGTCCATCTCAGAATCAGCAACAGAAAGATTGTAAAAGATAGAGCTGGGGATGACTGAAAGGACCAGTACACTCAGAAACTCTCAGCATCTCTGGGTCTGGTGCAAATCAAGACAGTCAATATTCTAGCATGAAGGGGAAAGAGAGATGGCCCAGTAATTCAGAGCACTGGTTCCTTTTCCAGAAGACCCAGGTTCAATTCCTGACACCCACCTCAGGACTTAGAGCCGTTCATATCTCTAGCTCCAGGGTAATTTCTTACTATCTTCTCGCTTCTGCAGACAGTTTGTGCAACTGTACACAGACATGAAAGCAAGCAAAACACTCATACATATAAAATAAAAGCAAAATTTTTATACACACAAACACACAGAATCATGGAGTAGGAAAGAGTTCATGAGTTTGAACCCCTAAGTGAAGAGTAATGGAGAGCTGATTGCTTTTGGAATGGGGGAATTATTTTATTTTTAGCTGTGGCTCCTTGTACGCTAAACATACTTAGGTATGGCCTCACATGCAGCAGTATATTAACAACATAAATTGAAGTATATGTTTTTTTAAATAATACTTAAATTTGAGGTAGTAAAGAGGTAGGGGTAGATCTGTAGAGATTGAGGGAGTTTGAGTTGGGGATGAATATAAGCAAAAAATCATTATATGAAATTCTCAAATAATTGATAGTACTATTTAAAATATCTCAATAAAATATTCTTTGGTAATGCAAGAACTTGTAGAAGATAAAATTTCTTTTATATTAGACATATACACTAGGCATATCTATTCTTGTTATTGTAATTTCTCCAAGGAGGCTCTAATTTTCTCATGTTTCTCCTTTAGAACCATTTTACAGAGAAGATTTCAAAAGATAATACATAATGTTACCACCATAGCAATTCGTGCTTTCACCAGGGCATCTGTACATGGAGAATAATTCCTGGGGGAACCAGTCCCTGCTCACATCAGACAATGGGAGGTATTTCTAGGTGTCTGTCCTTCCTGGTGCTTTTGGTAGAGGGATGACCAGAGAAAACAAGACCCACTAGACTGTATAGACAGTAGGTCTTGATTTTCATGTTGTCTTGGAAGAACTACTTGAATCATAAAGCCTGTGGAGAACTGGTCTATCAACAGAAGTCCACCTGCATCTACTAGAAAATGATACAAAGAATTTTGAGGGTCTCCAATGTGGTGTCCTAATCCTGTTCAGTTTTCACAGCTTAGATGAGCTTCTCCCAGTACTATGTCTAGAGGACAGACTGACCCAGCTCCAAAGCCAAAATTCTGATGACCATCAATATTATGGTTTAGCTATGTGTCTTATGAAACCAATCTTCATATTGTTGTTCTTCCTGACAGGTAAATAGCTTGCTTCTCATGAAGCTGCAGTACAGCTCCAAGATCAGCACTGTCAAAATAAAACATTATTATATGTCTATAGTTTGAAGAACTCTAAAGATGATTAATTCAGGAAAGGAATGGGGGCATTGTTCCTAAGAATATAGACCTTTTCTTTTTTTTTCAAGATGCAGGCAAACAATAAATAACCATTGTCAAAATATATTACCAAATTGCTGAGATGTCATGCTTCTTGCCTTTCAACAATAAAAATTGTGCATATATTTTTTCCATAAAATGTGTTGCTTCATGCACAAAGATGAACAATTCAATATTTCACAAAATTATTAATGGTTCATTTTCTGAATTATACAGATTTAGGTGCATAATACGGAGTAAAAGCTTTGTAGTTTCTTAGTCATAGAACTGGTAAATTACTTTCTATTCTATGCTTTTCAGTGTAGTTTCTTTTGAAATGGTAACTTTTTCTAAGGTCCTCTATGAAAGTAAACTCGTAATTCAAAATGGATTATACAAATTAATTTGCTTGTGTTGTGGTCTTTGTATTATGATATCAATATTCTTATATTATTCACTTATATTCTTTTAAAAGCAGAATCAACCATAATAATGATAATAATTCAAATGGGTATAGATATTGAATGCAATTCCCACATGAACTATGACTACTTTTTATAAAATCAATTTCCTTTCTTGTACTAAAAATGAACTAAATAAAATTAAGAAAGTTTTAGAATCAAATCATGATAATTAAAACATTATATAAGTCCTGAAGAATGATGCCAGTAGTTGCATGTCATACAGCAGAGAACTGAATGTCAAATGGACATAAATGAAAATTTTATTTATTCAATCTAATCTCTTGACCTAGAGACTCAATAGCACCAAAGAAAAACAAGGTTCATCTTTCTGAACTTGTGACTTATGGTTGACCACCAGGTCTGAATGAAAACCTGTACCAGCACTTGAGATGCCCGTGGACAAGTGGGTGGAATACATTTCTCCAGTCTTCAGTCTTATATGGTGCTTGTGAATCAGACAAACATGATTCATATCATATATCTTGTGTGGCCTGACAGTGTGATCAGAAATCATTTCTTTCCTCTGAATTCTTGTAACAATAATAGTGATATTTCTGTTGGCATGCTGTAACATAATATTCTAAAGTACTCAAGTTCAAGTCCAGTATGGTAGTACATGCCTCAGGAATCTGAATAAATAGGGTCTTAGTTTTGTGGCCTATGCTGCATGTTCATTATCAGCCTGGACTTCAAAGTAAGACCCATTTTCCTTTTGAAAAGGTACTCAGTTCATTTCTTGTTTCTTCTACTAAACTTCATATGCTTTGCAAGGTAATGCTCATGCTTTATTGAGTACTGTGGATCTGGACCCCATTTAATTGAGGCCCAGCCATACCATATGTACCCAACATATGTGAACCCATGGAATGCAGGGAAAGGAATATGGGTCTTGGGAATTAAGCAATACAAACAACAGATCCAATGGTCAATCAAAGAAAAATTAGAACAGACTAAGATTTAAGCAACAAAAATATAAAGCTCAGTTTCAGTGGTGGTTACTCTGGAGGCTGAGGAAGAAGGATTGCAAGTTCAAGGCCAACCTGGACTACAGAGTGAGTTCAACACCAGTCTAGATAATTAAGTGTCTCAAATTATAAGAACAGCCATGCTATATATATAAGTTGATGGTACAAGCTAGGGTACCATGTTATGAAGCCCTGTTTTCAATTTCCAGACTGTGGAATAAATAAATTAATTAAAACTAAACAATAAATAAAACCAGAGAGTCAAGAGTGATGCTCAGAGTTTATCCAGTTCTACAAGTAACAAATAGTGCAGTTTGCAGTAGTTACTAAAATAGTCTACCTCTTCTTTAAACACACACACACACACATGTGGAAGGGTCCACCTGTATTTCTGTGCTTTGATTGGTTAAATAAAGACTCCGCCTTGCTTGTAAGATAGGTCAGCCCTTAGGTGGGTGGAGTAGATAGAAAGGAAGTTCTGGGAAGAGAGAAGGAAGTTAGCCAGACGCCACGAGCCACCGTCGCAGATGGATGCAGGTTAGACCTTTCCGGTAAGTCACCACGTGGTGACTTACAGACTTTTATAATGGGTTAGTTTATGAGGTGAGGGCTAGTCAAGAAGAGGATGGTGATGATGGGCCAGGCAGAGTTTAAATGAATACAGTCTCATGTGATTATTTTGGGCATAAGCAAGCAACCAGTGGCTGAGCGGGCCAGCGGCTGGGGGCTGGGAGCTAGGTGCTGGGAATATAACCCACACCTCTCCCCCTAATTACAACACACACACACACACACACACACACACACACAGAGACACATACTACCACTACCACCAACCACCATCATCACCAACAAAAGCAACTTCTGTTTCAGATTATAGTAATTTTATCTCTCAATTATTTAAGTAAACAAGCAAATGTCTGCCTGTTAAATTTTAAGGAGACCACTCTTTTCTAACTATGTCTAATGGTGACACTCAGTGAAGCACACCACCCTAAGTGTGATCTCCCTACTATTAGCTTTGGTAGCTCCTGGGACCTGGCTAGACCTGTACATTGTGGGTAACAGCTCAGTTACACTGAATAACAATCTGCATTTATTTATCACTTTGAGATAGAGTCTCATGTAGCCCAGGATGGTATTGAACTCTATGTAGTTAAGAATGACCTTGAAATCCTGATCCTAATGCTTAGCTTATTGGTTGTGCTACCATATCTGGCTTATGTAGGTGCTGAAGATCCGATCCAGGCCTTTGCGCTAGGCAAACATCTGTAACTGAGCTAAAGTACCCAGAATCTACTTCCTTTGACTAGATTTGAAATAATTCTGAGAAATGTAGCTCTCCAACAGTTTCTCAAAGTGTGATTTTCAAACATTCTCCTCCTATGCTGATGCACAGTGTACTTTTTGCAACATGCATTTAAGCATCACTGGTTTATTAAGTTATAGAACAGAATTGCAAAACACTAAATTCACAAAATCAGGCCTGGACAGTTCTAAATGATGATTCCACATGTTTACTTCTTATGCAATGAAAGGGAACACATATTGTATATAAGCACAGAGCCCTAATTTACAATTAGAGCATGCGGTGTTTCTAAAGCAAAATCTATGGTTAAAAAATGTGCCCCTTTACAAAAACTTCAGCTCACTTTGGGAGAGGTAACTAACACTGCTCTGTACTGTTATCGACAGCATGATGCATTTACGGGAGACGATGTGTTCAGTTTGGTATATATTTGTACTATAATGTTATGAAGTACAGCATCCTACCAGGTGTATAAAGATGGCCAAACAGATGATAGGGATTATTTTATGTGTACATGGAGAGTGTGCAGATAATTAATATATTCTTTGTTTATATTTGCAAACAAAAAATGCATGGATACACAGCATGAATATAGACCAACACAAAACAAGTTAAAGATACTCTTATCCTTGGATGATGGGTTAAATATAAACGTAGCATGTTTTACAGGCACATCATAATAGTTTATTGTGTTTTCAATTTGCTGTTCTGCAGTGACACATGAAATTGAGAACCTTCAAATGTCTCTTGCTATCTCTCATCCTTAATAAATTGTTTATTCAGATATTTTTGCCCACTTTTAAGTTCTTTATTATACTTTTATTATTCATTAATTAATCTATTTTAGTCCTGGGGAATCCATGAATTTTACTTATTTATTTATTTGACATCTTGACCATGTTTTCCTTCTCTTCAATCCTCCCATTCCCTTTCCTCCACCTCCCCTCAGCCCTCCCTCAATCTGCTCCTCCTCTGTTTCTGATCAGAAAGGATCAGGTCTCCCATGGACAGTAACAAAACCTGGTATATCAAGTTTTGGTAAAACTAAGCACCTCCCTTGTATTAAGTAAAGTTGAGCAAGGCAATCTAGTATAAGGAACGGGCTCTGAAGAGCCAGTCAAAGCGTTAGGGACAGCCCCTGCTCCCATTATTAGGAGTCCCACAAGTAGACCAAACTACACAAGTTGTACATATTTGTAGAGGACCTCGGTTGGTTCCATGAAGGCACCCTTGTGTGGAGGCCTAAAAATGTGAGCCTATTTCCACCTTGTCTAAGAGTCACAGAGTTTGAAGATGCTCAGAATTGTTGACAACAACCAGGGTTACACATCCTGACCCAGGATATGGCTATTTGGTTCTTTTGACATTAAGATGGCCTCTAAAGGTAGATCCAGTCCACCCTGACCAAGGTGTCAGAAAATTCAAGGATACATATGCTCCTTCTTTTAAAATAGAAGGTATGACCTTGGGAGTGGCTGCCTTCAGGATAATGGTCTAGGGTGGGTTCACTGCCTAAATAACAAAATGCTAATAATTTGATGTGTCAAAGTATTAAAGGAAGTAACTGTTCTAATTGTCCTTTGTATCATGTTAAAGAAGTGTTTTGTTGCCTTCTCCCCACCCCCCTTGTATTGGGGTATAAAACTGTCTGAAAAATTCAACACAGGTGGATTTCAGTATTCACTGGAACTCTTTCCCTATACTAGCCTATGTTTCTGTTTTATTATTTTCACTCATGTATTTGTACTCTTTACTATTTTTCTGATCCTTTTGCCTCTACCCTGGTAAGTGGTCTTTTGGTCGAAGCTAGTCTCTGACACCCTTGTAGTGATATTTCATTTGTATTTTGATAAATAAAGCTTGCCTGAATGCAAAGCAGTCACACTAGTCAGTCATACAGATCAGACAATGGTGGCACACACCTTTTTTATCCCAGCAGCCACACTAGCTAGCCATAGAGGCTGGGCAGTGGTGGTACACACCTTTAATCTCTGCACTAGAGAGGACTATAACGTGGGATGAGAGAGGAACTCGCTCTCTTTCCATCTGAAGACTTAATAGAGGTAATAGCTCTCTAGTGGCTTGCCTGCTTTGCTTTTCTGAGCTTCACATTGAAGCCCAATATCTGTCTCTAGGGTTTTATTATTATTATTATTATTATTATTATTATTATTATTATTATTATTATCATTCATGTTACACTCCCTGGTTGTTGATTTAGACACTGAGTTCCTGATAAGCCAGGTTAGTTGTTTATATTTTGGGGTTTCTTGTGATGTCCTTGACCCCCTGGCTCCTATAAGCCTTCCTCCCTTCTTCACCTTGAGCTCAGCCTGATATTTTTCTGTGGGTCTCTTCATCTATTTCTATCAGTTACTCAATGAAGGTTCTCTGATGACAATTAGGGTAGTCACCAATCTGATCATAGAAGATGGCTAGTTCAGGTTAAGAATCCACTATGCTATTGAGTCTTAGCTGGGTTCATCCTTTTAGATTGGGAGATTTCCTTGCACCAGGTTTCTACCTAACACCCAAAAGCGCCCCTCTCCTTTCTAGTCATCTCTTTCAGTACTCTCTCCCTCCATTCCCCCACCTACCCAATCCCTTAAGTTCCCAACCCCACCCAAACCATGTCCACCTAGGAGAGCTCTTCTATTTCCCCCTCCAAGGGAGATCCACACATCCCCTCCTTGGGACCACCTCCTTACCTAACCTCTCTGGGTCTATGTATTATGTAATATGGTTATCCTCTATTTTACAGCTACTGTCCACTTGTAAATGAGGAATATACTATGTTTTTCTGGGACTGGGTTTTTCACTCAGAATGTTTTTTTTTCTAGTTCTATTCATTTGCCTTTAAATACCCTGATGTCATTGTTTTTAATAGCTAAATACTCTATTGTGTAAATATGTACCGTATTTTCTGTATCTATTCTTTGGTTGTGGGGAGTCTTGTTTTTTTCTAGCTCTTGGTTATTATGAATAACACAGCTGTGAACATAGTTGAGCAAGTGTTCTTGTGGTATGATTGAGCATTCTTTGGGTATATGACCAAGAGTGATATAGCTGGATCCTGTGGTAGATTGATTCCCAGTTTTCTGGGAAACTGCCATACTGATTTCCAAAGGAACTGTATGAGTTTGCACTCCCACAAGTGTTCCCCTTGCTCCACATCCTCTCCAGCAGAAACTGTGTTTGTGTTTTTGATCTTATTCATTCTGACAGGTGTAGAACGGAATCTCAGAGTTGTTTTGATTTGAATTTCCCTGATGGCTAAGGATATTGAACAGTTTTTTTAAAAAAGTGTTTCTCTGCCATTTGTGATTCTTCTGCTGAGAATTCTCTATTTAGGTCTGTACCCCATTTTTAAACTGGATCATTTGCTTTTTTTTTTTGGTGTCCAGTTTCTTGAGGTTTTATATATTTTGGAGACAGGCCCTCTGTCAGATGTGGGGTTGGTGGACATCTTTTCTCATTCTGTAGGCTGCTATTTTGTCCTATTGACAGTGTTCTTTGCCTTACAGAAGCTTCTCAGTTTCAATAGGTTCTTTTTATTCATTGTTGATTTTAGTGTCTGTGTAACTAGTGTTCTATTCAGGAAGTTGTCTCCTGTACCAGTGTGTTCAATATATATGTTCTCATCTGTCAGGTTCAGTGCAGCTGGACTTAAGATGAGGTCTTTGATCCACTTGGACTTGAGTTTTGTGCAGGATGATAGATATGGATCTGTTTGCATTCTTTTACATGCCAACATACATTATGCCAGCACCACTTGAAGATGCTTTTTGGTGTGTGAATTTATGTCTGAGTCTTCAATTTGATTCTATTGATCCACCTATTTTATGCCAATACTATGCTGTTTTATTACTATAGTTCTGTGGTAGAGCTTGAAATCAGGGATGGTAATACCTCCAGAATCTCTTTTATGTATAGAATACATCCAGAGATTTTGAGGCAAAAAAATCTCTGGGGAGATAATAAAGAGAGGTTAATTAATTCAGAAATGATAACATTTTAAAATCTGATAAGGAAATGCTTTATTGGGTCATAAATCTTACAGAGAAGTAGAGAGTTAATGGGAATCAGAAAAATAGCATGATTTGGAAATTATTTAGGGGGCATATTACCATAATTATATTTTAAGACCTACCATTTTAGAGCTTTATTTGGCAAATGATTTTTAATTATTAGATTCCCTCTCACATTGACATTTAAAGTATAAAGAAGAAAAAAATAAACTTTAAATAAAAAACCCTATCCTCACAAAAGACAACAGTTCAAGATAGACCTTGTGGAAAGCAAGCTATTCTAGTCAGCTTCAATTGTCAACACGACACATCAGTGTCATCTGAGAGAGAAGCTGCCACTGAGGAGTTCCCTAGATCAGTTTGGTTTGTCGTCATGTCTAAGGGACATTGTCTGGATTGCTAAGTGATGCAGGAAGATCCAGCCCACTATGAGAGCACTTTCTTTAGGGACCTTTCTGGGCTGTACAGAAAATCTAGCTAAGCATAACCCAATGAGTGACTGAGCTAGGAAGTACAGTATTTTTTCATAGTTTCTGACTGAAATGCCTGCCCTTAGTTTCCTCAAAGACAGATCCGAACTCGAAATTGTAAGACAAATAACCCTTTCCTCTCCTAAGTTGGTTTTAGTTAGAGCATTTTGTTACAGCAATGGAAAGGAAACTAGAATGCACACTGATTTTGAAACTCATCCATTTAGTTCCCACAAGAAAATTACCTTCTTCAAGCCTGAGTTACTTGAATTGTAATAAAATTGAAGGTTACAGCGAAACCAACCATTTTATATTCACATAAATATTATTTAGTAATAAATAATGAAATTTGATTCCTATCTTTATTCTGTATCTTCTTAAACCTTAAAAAGTGAGAATATAGACATGAAAATACCTTCTGACATGTTATAAATTGTTTCTAAGCTATGACTTTGAAAACAGATCTACAAAATACTACAAAATTGTTATATAAAGTAATGGTCAATGTTAAAAAATGATCAAAGCACAAATTTTCATAGTAAGAAACCTGAGAGAGACATGGGCACATGGTTTTCCATCCAAGAGTCCTACAAATCACCCAAAAATGTGGATGTAAAATGAAGAAGGGTGATATATTGTCGTAGCTAGCTTCAGTTGAAATTCGACACTATTGGGAAGCAGGAGCTTCATTTGAGTAATTGTCTCCACAGGATTGGCTCATGGGTATAGCTATTGAATAGTTTCTTGATTGACAAGTGATGTAAAGGGAACCCAGAGCACTATGGGTGATGCAACCCCTGAGCAGGTAGACCTAAGCTAAGCAATAATGGGAGCTGAGCAAGCCAGGAGAAGCAAGTCTGTAAGCAGTATTCCTTTGTGATCCCTGCTTCAGTTTCTGCTTCCAGGTTCCTGCCCTGGCTTCCTTTGATGATGGATTGTAAAGTTTAAGTTGAAATGAACACTTGACTTCTCAAATTTATTTTGGTCATGGTGTCTATTACAGTAATAGACCTGAGCTAGAACATATGTATTCTAGTTCATAGTTGAGACTGCGACTAATTCTCTAGGTTCAGATTCCTTGGTTTTAGCACTATTAATTGTGGACCAGGCTCCATTGTAACATGAGGGTCCTGCTCATTGGGGTTTGTGTCCCACCCGGTACCCCACAGCTGGAAAGCCCCAAAGAAAATCACACAGAGAGTCTACATTAGGTTATTAACTGATTGGCCCATTATCTCAGGCATCTTACTAGCTATTGTAACTTATATTAGTGACATGGCTCTGTACCTTTTCTCAGCTGGGAAGCTTACATTGTTGCCTTCTTGGTGGTCTGTGCAGGAATGCCAAGGGAGCTTCCTGCTTCCCAGACATTCTCCTCGCCTTGCCTCTACTTCCTGTCTGGTTGACCTGCCTATACTTTCTACCTGGCCAATCGATATTTATTTAAAACATGATTGACAGAAACAGACAAGTCTCCCGCACCACTCCATGAACTTGTAGACTTTTTAAATTAGAAAGAAGCAAATATCTACCAGAAATGCCAATAAATAGGTAACCACATGAATAGGTAACCAATGAATAGATAACCTAGTAAATAAGTTTCCCAGTAGATAGGTAACTCATTAGATAGGTAACCCAGTGAAGAAACAAATCAACAAATACACGTTTAGTAGGTAACACAGTGGATAGGTAACTCACTGAAAAAATAAACCAATGAATAGTTATCCAGTAAACAAGTAACCTAGAAGAGAAGAAAACCAGTGTATAAATAACACAGTGAATAGGTAATCTAGTAGTACATAACAAATAGGTAACCCAGTGGATAGGTACTCCGTGAACTGGTAACCAAGTGGATAGGTACCCAATGGGTAGGTAACCCTGTGGATAGGTACCCAGTGATAGATAACTAAGTGTATAGGTACCCAATGGATATTTATGCTGTAAGGTAACCTAGTGGATAGGTTACCTGGTGGCTAAGAACCCCTGTGGGTGTGGCCCCATTTTCTGTGCAGTATGCATATGCTTGTTTCTGGCTTTGGAAGATTATTTCACCATGTCAACCCTGGAAGGCTGTTTCCATCTCAGTCTCTAAGGGCTTTCTTCAGCTTCGTGATACTGTACTTCCCTCGTTTGTGAAATAAATGAGCAATCATTGCCAAATACACAGTATTCTTCATTTGTAGACTGGCTTTAGCTATTTAAAATTTATCTGGACAACTTTAAAGACATTGCACTTAAAGTAGAGGTTGGCAGGGATGGTATAGAAATATCAGACTTACTCTATTTACAATGTCAAAAGAAAAGTTTCTCTTCGTGAAATGAGTGTAGACACAGGAAGTGTTTATCTTTGAAGCTTCTTTGGCCTTGCACACTTAGCAGAAAGATGAAATCAAAGTTTATATTAATAAGAAATGATAACAAACCAGTTACCTTGAGGTAACAGTATAAGCTCCACAAGTCAACAAGTTGGGACGTTACAATTGTTGCTTAGGACAGCACATCTATCCTATGCTATAGTATTAGGTACAACCTACAGATTGCAAGTGACACCACTAATTTCCCTTGCTTTCCCTTTGCTTGGGAGGCAGTTCCAGAAAGTCTCTTTATGAAGGGAATCAGAGGATCTTGGAGGGTAGAACATCTTGGAGTCATTTGGTCTCCTGTGATCCTGAGGGTGGCCAAGGTGCTTCTTGGTATGGGGAAGGGATCTCATACTTTACATATCTAGTCTAAAAGAAGAAGCCTTGGAGGTGACTGGAAGGAGAAAGCAGTGTGTGGCCTGGGCTCTAAATTGTGGTGATGCTACCACTTATCTCACTCTGGGAACAAATTCAGCCAGCACAGTTTCCACAGCAGAGCCTGAATGGCCTTTTGAGACAGTATGGATGTCCTAAACATCCCCCTGGAGACACAATGGATGCCTTTCTGTGTGTGTTCCTAGCCTGAGAATACTGGTTCTAAACGCAAGATCTCCAACTCCGAGACCAGACACCACCCTGCAGAGAACATGTCTATTAAGTTAGCTTTCTCTAGGTTGGAAAGAGGGAGAGAGGAAATCAAAACCTGGTGCGAAGTCAGCAAGAGGTGGGGGACATTAGAAAAAAATGCTGTTGCTGAATATGCTCTATAGGAGCTGAAGAAACTGACGAGGAGTGAGAGCTTTAAGACAACAAAGTTTGTCTTTCTGGGTCTGGGTTACCTCACTCAGGATGAATTTTTTTTCTAGTTCCAACCATCTGCCATCAAATTTCATGATGTCATTGTTTTTAACAGTTGAGTAATATTCCACTGTGTAAATGTACCACATTCTTTATTCATTCTTCAGTTGTGGGCCATCTAGGTTGTTTCCACCTTCTGGCTATTATGAATAAATTTTGTGGTATGACTATGCGTTCTTTAGTGTTTGCCAAGAGTACATCTTGAGGTAGATCGATTCCCAATTTTTTTGAGAAACTGCCATGTTGATTTCCAAAGTTCCTGTACAAATGTAAATGCTCACTTGTAAGTGGATATTAGCTGTAAAGTAAAAGAATAACCATGTTATAATCCACAGACCCAGAGAGATTGGGTAGCAAGGAGGGCTAAAGGAGGACACTCAGATCTCCCTGGGAAGGGAAATTAGAGGAAATTTCATGGGTTGACTGGCGGTGGGTGGGGATGAGAATATGAGGAATCAGGTGTGGTGTGGTGGGGGAGAGTACTGAAATAGCAGACTGGAAAGAGGGGAATTTCAGGATCAGGTAGAAACCTGGTACAAGGGAAACTCTCAGTAATCTACAAGGATTAGCTCAGCTAAGACTCCTAGCAATAACAGATATGTAGCTTGGACTGGTCATCTCCTGTGACCAAGCAAGACATCTAGTGAAGGGATTGGGACACCAATCCAGCCACATAACCTTCGACCTAGAGTCTGTTTGGTTTATGGGATGTGATCAATTTTGGGTGACACAGAGATTGAGGGAATGGTCAATCAATGACTGGTCCAGCCTGAGACCTCTCTCATGAGATTGAGCCTATAACTGACACAGCCTGGAGCACCAGCACCCATAGGATAGATGACCCAGAGAGAACCAAACATGACTGGAGAAAAAAAATGTCAATATAATGATGCTTAATGATATTCTGCCAAACCCAATTGCCACAAGTTACTAATGGAAACAGATGCAGGGACCCACAGACAAACATTAGGTGGAGCTTGGGAAATCCTGCTGAAGAGAGGGAGGATTGTAGGAGCCAGAGGGGTCAAGGCCTTCATGAGAAAACCCACAGAATCAACCAACCTGGGCTCACAGGGGCTCACAGAGACTGGACTGACAACCAGGCAGCCTGCATGGGACTGATCTAGGCCCTCTGCATATATGGGACAATTGTTTAGATTGATCTTCTTGTGAGACTCCTAACTGTGGGAGCAGTGGCTGTCTCACTCTTTTACAGGCCATTGGGACCCCATTCCTCATACTGGGTTTCCTTGTCCAGCCTTAGTACAAGGGGAGGTTCTTAGTCTTACTACAACTTGATAATGCCACATTTTGTTGATATCTACCAGAAGCCTGCCCTTTTCTAAACAGAAATGGAGGAGGAGTGGATGGGGGCAGGAGGCAGAGTGGATGTGGGGAGAGCAGTTGGGAGGAAGGGAAGGAAACAAAACTGTTGTGATTTAAAAAAAGATAGCAAAGTTTATTCAAGAAATTAATGAATTGATGGGATGTGCATATGTGTGTGTGATCTTAGCTTTCTAGTAAAATAGTATCAAATTGAATAAAGACTAGCCAAAGGACAAGTTTTATTTTTATGAGAAGAACACAGGAGCATTAATTGATTTTAAAGAAGGAGCAGAGACTCTTTAAAAGCTCAGAAAAATATTAGGGCTTATGTATCCTGGCACCAAAACTTACCACTGACTAGGCAGTTTTAAGCAGCACAAATTTATTATTTTGCAGAACTTGGGATTTAAACTTTGAAATGGATCTCGGAAAGGTAGAAATCAAGATTTGGACAAGGTTACATCCATTCTGAAAGATCTGGAAAAAAATTCATTTGGCAGCCTCAGCTTTTTTGACTGGTAGGCATTCCTAGATGTGTGCCTCCATCTTCAAAATTAGCAATGACTGGCCCAGTCTTTCCCAAGATGCATCATTCTAGCCTTGGCTTTCTATCCCCCATTTCTACATTTAAAAAACCCCTGAGATTATATGGGGCTCCCTGGGATGGTACAGGTTAATATCTTTGTATTAAATCTTCCTTTTTGCAGCTCTCATTGTAGTGTATCCTTAATTCTCTTTGGTCTTGTAAAATAACATAATATTTTGTGGGGATTCAGACACTGACATTGTACATGGTGTCATTATTCTTATCACACATGAAGAAATCAAGGAAGACAAGAAAACACAGGAAAAATATAAACCGTGCTTCACTAGGTCACAAAATTGCATATAAATCCTTCTTGCTTTATCTGTTGATATTTTTCATGTATTATGAATGTAAAATCTCAGTTCACTATTGGGATTTTCAAGGCAAATTCCTTGTGGTTACTGTAATGCCATATTAATTTGGGACAGGTGTGTGAAGCATATCATTTGATTATGCAGGCTAATATAACTTTATTGTTCTTTTATCCATGACAAAATTCAGCTGGATATTTACATATTAGTAAAAGATAACAAAGGAATGCATGACCAAGAAAGGAAACCAGGAGCTTATGTGGAGACAACGCCAAGCAAGCAGGTCCAGCGTGTGGCTCACTAGCTGTGTGTTATGAATGCAGCCCCAACACGGAGCTGTGAACTCACTTAAAACATCGTGATATGTTTGATATGTATTTTTGTAAGTTGGTTACACAGTTCTCAAGTGTGAACTTCGTAGATAGCACCACCACAAGTTTAGACAGATGGGCAAAGTGTGTCTTAGCATTTCCTTTAAGGTATTTTATCAGGGTGAAAATATATAATAATATCTGTTGAGGTGATGGAATCATTCTTTGTAAATGTAGGTATATAAATGGAATCATCAGTAAATATAAGTCTACTTATGATCTTAGTTGCTTCTCAGACCCTCTTGTACAATGTTTGATTCCATAAATACTTATGGATACACATTTCATATAATACTTATTTTATTCCTTTTAAAAATACTATTGCTAAAATCAGCAACATTATTAACACTTTTGTAAATTCTTAATTAATAAAGTTCCTGTCAATTTCTGAATGGTAACTTCTACAAATAAATTAAAAGGTAACAGATATCAATTTATATTCATTTTATCCTCAGGGATCTAATTGAATAAAACACTCAATATCCTAGAAAATTAAATTTTATTTTCAATACATCTGGATAATTTTAAAAACTTATTGTGGAATAATGACTTTCATACAAAAAGTTTGAATGCTTTTATTAACATAGTGTACTTTACTGCAAGTTAATTTCATGAACACATTTTAATCTCATTTTCCTTCTTTTTTGAGGTTAACAGGAAAGATCTTATGTAGGAGATGAAGATGCAGGGGTGGGGAGGCCACAGGCAATTAGGGGCTCTCTGTGTCGGCGATCACTCAGGAGACCTCTCTGGGCCCTGTGGACCGATGAGGGTGTAGACATGACTGGTTTCTACTGGTTCTCACAGCCCTTAATCTTACTGCTTAGCACTAAACAAAATGATACTTTGAGGTTGAAAATGCTGGTTTACATTTTTATTTATGTCTGCTCTTTACTTCCAAATGTCCTTTTACAATGAAATCACAATGAAATTTCATTTACAATGAAAACATGAGCATAAGAAGGTCAAGAATAACTCTATAACAAAAGTCAAATTATTCACTCTCTGTCAAAAGGGAGTCTGAGCAAGTGAGTGTTTTACACAGTCATCAAGTAGATTGTTGTTACTATGGTCTTAGTCCTTACTTCTGTCTTTCCAGGCAGAAGGTGAAAAGCAGGCACACTCTGTCACAGAACTCTGAGTGGAACTCACTCTGCTCAAAACTATCCCGAGTCCTAGGGCTGGAAGGAAGCAGGAAATGCGGTGGTGGATGGAGCTGATGATGGAGGGGAGCAAAACTGAAGGAGGCACAGAAGTTTGTGAGAGTGGAGTCCATCGCAGGGAGTTTAAAAGTAAAAATCTTTTAGTACCTACTGCAAAATTTTAAATAATTTAATAAATACTTTGTTCTGGACTGGCAAGATGGCTCAGTGGTTAAGAGCACTGGTTGCTCTTCCCGGGGACTCAGGTTCTATTCCCAGCAATCACATGGCAGCTCACAACTGTCTGTAACTCCAGGTTCTGGGGATCTGACACATCATACAAATAACAGACAGGTGAGACACCAATGCACATAAAATAAAAAGAAATCAAAAAATATTTTGGTCTTTATAAAAGACTAAATGTAAATTTTAAAATTCAAATCATAATACGATATATTGTGTGACTATCAGAAAACAGGAGTCAGACAATATTTTAAAGCCATTCATATCAGAGAGTCCGTTCATATCAGCGAGTCTTTACAAATGTTCTATAAAGTTGACATTAGTATGTTTTAAAATTTTTATGAGAAAATGACAACGAATATGTTAATGAATTTTGATATGCTAAAAATTGATAACACTTTAACTTCTCCAAACCAAGTCTATGGTTTAATCAAATATTAAGCATAGATAAGTGTTTAAGGCACTAAAATACCTACTTCAGCCTTCTGTTTGGTTTTGATACAGGACCTTGTTATATATTTATTTGTTACACATCAGCCTCTTACTTGCTATTCTCGTTTCAGCTTCCCATGTTCTTATATTATAGACATACCCTACTATGGCCATTAGTATTTCACTTTAGTTTTTAAAAGTTTTCTTAATTTTTTTTCATATGTATTCATGTTTTGTAAGTGCATCACATGAGTGCAGTATCCACAGAAGGCAGAAGAGCATATAAGATCCCCTGGAACTGGAGTTCACAACTGGAAATCACAATGTGGATGTTAGGATCAAACCCAGTTCCTATGAAGGAATTACAAGTGTTCTTAACTACAAGGACATCTCTCTAGTCCTGGTCTTCACTTTAATAAGTAGAAAGACAGCCTAGTTACACAAATGGTCAATAAAGATATTGAGTAAGTGCTGATGTATATATCTATGTCTCTATCTGATATAACAAAAAATTAAATTATGGTAAAACACACAAACCTAAGATTTTCTGTCTCTGTCAAAAGTTCACATGGTTGCTAAACTAATACTGTAACATGAGGGGCTTGCTGGTTGGGGTTTCACTCCTGCCCAGTTCCCACCATCATTTAGCCCCAAAGAAAATCACATAGAGTGTCTACATTAGATTATAAACTGATTGGCCCATTAGCTCAGGCTTCTTATTAGCTCTTATCACTTATATTAACCCATTATTCTTATCTATGTT
The DNA here is from genome assembly GCA_028555095.1 of Dicrostonyx torquatus. NCBI lineage: Eukaryota > Metazoa > Chordata > Mammalia > Rodentia > Cricetidae > Dicrostonyx > Dicrostonyx torquatus. Next base: position 4,465,925 of record JAQHUG010000123.1, read on the forward strand.
AGCCACATGGCTCAATACCTTTTTCAGCGGGTTAGGTCACCTCCTGTTTCTTTGGTGGTCTGGGCAGGACTGCGGAAAGAGCTTCCTTCTTCCTTTTCCATTTCCCCGCCTCTACTTCCTGTCTGGTTTTCCCACCTATACATCCTCCTTGGCTAATGGCAATCAGCATTTATTTAAAATGTGATTGACAGAATACAGACAATTCCTCCACACCACTTCCCCCTCTTTTTTTTTTTAAAGGAAAATATCCATAGTGCATTTTTTTGGGAATGTGAACATAGTATTCCAGTCTACTTCCGGCTGGTTGGGGGTGCTGATAATCTTATGGGGACCTAAAGAAAATTTAGAGTTATGATCAAGTCCTGACTGGACTATCCTGTGAGGCCTGATCATCTCAGGCAGCATCTTGAATCTGTTCTGGATGTAGAACTCAGACACCTGGGCCATCTATTCCTACCAGAGATTTCTCAGGTGGTCTTCCTTGAATAAAACTGACTTTTCTTAACTCAGAATGAATCTACATGGTTAAATTTCAAGATCAGTGTCTGGTAAAATTGCAAGTAGTCTCTGAGTATTTTGTGGAGGTCTGGCCAGAATGCTGTAAAAAGATGTGCACTGTTTCAGCTAACCAAGTTGGAACCGTCTCATGTAGCTGGTGCCCAAACAGGTCTTGTAGTAGCACTATCAGTATCATGACGTCATATCAACCAGGTGGAGTTGTTGTTATGGGGCCCCATCTTCTTCCTGGAAACTTCAAAGGTTTCTACAGGAAAATTCACTGTTCATTGTGAAAAACTTAGACATATGCAGACATATATATTCAATGAAAGGTATGACAGATATGAAGAAAAGCAAAGATGTTTTCTAAATTCATTTTTCATTCTGTCCCATATCACAATACTTAGACTCTTACTTCCTTAAATACTTGATGTTCTCTTATAGATTTCTTCTCTATTTGCCTTCCTCTTTTCTTTGGTCGCCACCATCCTATTCTGCATCTGTTTTTTCTAGACATCACATGGCAGTGAAGCCACGTGTTACAGTGGTTGTTTTTCCATGTTTACTCCTAAATTCTTTAATATCCACCCATGTGGCACCATGTGCCAACATCACTGTTCTTTTTAAGATGGCACAGGGTGCTATGTCCATCTATCAAAGGCATGTGGTTTCACCTTGAGGCTGTCAACATAAGTGAAATGATCTCTTGAGATCTTGTTTTCAGTTACATATATGGGATAAGAACCCCTAAATTTGGCAGTCATTTTATTGCATTTTTGAGTTCATGTTCTCACAGATGGTTTCATGTCCTTTGTGATGGCCATTATACTGGGCCATTTATAAGAAATTACTTCAATTCAACAACAAAAAAGCAAGCCACTCTGACTCTGGCATTCATTATCCTAAAGATAAATGATGTTTATCATATTTGCATCAATTCATTGTTTATTTGTATGTATTATTTGAAAAATATTTATTTAAATTCTTCATCCAATTTTTAAAAACATTTTTTCATTTTTTTGAAAATCGATTTTTTTTTCTGCCACACTATATTCTGATTGGGCTTTCCCTCCCTCTACTCCTCCCACTTCCTCATCCCCTCCCCTCCCATTGGATCCTCTTTTTTCTGTCTCTCATTAGAAAACAAATCAGCTTCTAAGGGAAAATAATAAAATATAACAACCTAAAATATAATAAATAACACAAAATTTATCATATAGGAATGGGGTGAGACTGAAACGGAAAGAAAAGAGCCCAAGAGAAGGCACAAACATCATAGCCTGCTTCATGCCCATCCTCAGCAATCCTAGGAAAACACTAAGGTGGAAGCCGTGATACACACAGTGAGGGCCTGGTGCACACCCATGCAGGCCCTGTGTGTTCTGGCTCAGTCTCTGTGAGTTTATGTGATCTTTGATCATGTGCATTTTGAGGGTCTTGATTTATCGGTGTCCTCCATCCCATCTGGCTTATACCTTCTTTCTGTCGACTTTTCTGTGGTTTTCTTAAGTCCTGAGGGGAGAGATTTAAGGGAGAATTCCCATTCAGGGCTGAGTGTTCCACAGTCTCTCACTGTCTGTATAATGTCTGTCTGTGGGTGTTCATTTTTGTTCCCAGCTGCTACAGGAGGATGCTTCTTTCTTCTCTATTTTTGAAGAGCTTTCTTTTGTATTATCAAATCACTGTTATTCTTTGCTATCTGGGTATTTATAAGTGTATAACATGCAAACATGTTTTCATATTTTATATTGCAGGGAGTCATGAAGTTGGCCTGGCCTCCCTGCCTTGAGAGACAGACACTGCCTCAGACAGTGAAGCGCTGAGACTACCTTGTGTTTCTCCATTTGTTCCCTTGGAAGTCAAGGAAACGTGGCAGTTTGGCAGGACGATTGGTCTTAGATATTAGTCTTGTGTACCCCTTCAAGTTTGAAAACATCAGTGTATCCTGGCAACTACACCTGTATTGATCCTGACAATTGCCACTATAATCTGTTTCTTGATAATGATATAAAAGTCTGATTGCTCCCAATAAAATTGTTTCAGCCTCAGACTTGCTGTGGCCACTCTAACTGACTGGGTTTAATTCCTGGAGGACATATTAGGTGACCTTGGCCCATAAAGTAATAGTGGGTACTTATACTATATATTGTCTCTTTTTATGTAATTAAGTTTACATATTTTTATTTTTGGTGGTACCAAACGTAATTTATGTATACACTGGCATGATAGCTGTACAATATAGGACTTAGCTATAATCAAACTAACTGAAAAAAAGCAGAAGAGAACTTCACATAACAAGTTCCTGATGCAAAATGTCCAAAGCCATTGTGTAGCTTTAAGTCACACAATTATAAGCTATTTCTACTAAAATAAGGCACACTCTATATTTCACTACACAATGTGCATTTCATTATATGATTCATTTAATTTTACACAATAAATGTCTTTATTATTTTAGAAGTAAGTCTAACAGATATCTTGCCTTTAGAAGTGTGTTTCAAGTATATGCTACTAAGCATTTAAATTATAAGAGAAGTTTGAATAATACTACCCAATGCTTTGCATGTTTCCATACCAGCTATTCGAGGCTTTAAAAAATTCTAGCACTTTCTGGTGAAGGTTACTATTTCCTTCTCATTACCACTTAAGTGGATTTGATTCTAGGCTGTTGTTTATGTATTATTCTTATTTACTTTGTATTTATAACTTACAACAATATAAGAATTTTTCACATTGTGAGATGCTGAACCATTCAAATCTCTTTTCCTGTATCCTTTTCTTTATTCCCTCTGCTATTGCCTTTGACGTGCTTGTTCTGGACACAGTGGGAATAACAGATACTTCTTCTGTCCTTCTGGAACTTGTGTTTTTGTCAAAAATTATCAGGGAAACTTATAAACAATGGAGAGAACATCAGGAAAGAGAGGTTTCCATGAAGGAACTCAAACGGAAATTGCAGCCAAGCCCAGGGGAACTGTTCCCTCCAAAATCACCCTCAATTGCTGCTGACATTTTCAACCAGAGAAACAATGGGATGCTTTATCTCAGATAAAGTGCAGTTTTCAATTATTAGTTCTTTTTTATGTCCTCAACAATTACCTGCATCTTTATTTGAATAACAATTTCAGTGCTAAGTCTTTTGGACCCAACAATTCAAACTGTGTGAAAACATTTAGCCTCAGAACAATGAGGCCGTCAATGATGACAATGCTTGCTTCTGTGTGCAGTGCAAAAATTTCAAGGTTCTGACCAATGCCACAATTTTCCCCCAAGTTCCTTTATGATGAGACGGTGGCAAAACCAAACCAAGCCTCCTGGTTCAGCTACAGGCTCTGCGTGTCGCTGGCTTGAGGCATAACTTTCATTTTTCAATTGTTTAGGGTCCAGGTGTGGGGATGACATCACTGGATTCTAGAAAATGGAATGGAAGTTTCCTAGTTGTACAGACAGTGCCTCAGCTGATTGCACTGGCCTAGCTGTCTTAGTTTCAAGCATTGTATTCTTTTTTTCTTTTTTCTTTTTGTCTTGGAGGACAGTGTCACTGCAGGATGGAGCAATTTAGTCTCTACAGCAAAGTAGACTCCATTTTTGTTGATCAAAATCATGAGGCATGCATTTTCCATATAAAAATTTGTTAGCGTTTTTGTTTTTGTTGTAGTTTTATGAACCATGCACTTTTTTTTTTGCAAATTTCAAGTATAGTTAAGGACAAGAGAATTCAAAAAGCTACGAAAATAGAAGGTAATTATGAAGTATGTGTTTTCATTGTGCAAATGGATTGCAGGTATTTCAGTCTCCTATTATAGAGCATCAACTCACAAAGAAACATCTTTAAAAGTACTTTAAAGAGAATTCAATGTAATATGACTTAAGCTTTAAGTTAAGAAAAGATCTGCACACATAACAAAATATTTACCACCTGACATTCTCAAGGGACAGTGGGAAGTGCTTGTTTCTGTTTTCTGCACGTTGCTCCTGTCTCTGGCACCTTACATGCAGAACAGAAATCTTCTGATTAAGATTCAGTGTCTCAAGAAAGCAACATTTCAAATATTCCGATTAGGATGGGACATCATTACACCCTGGAAACCAGTCTACAATATGCTACCTGGAAAACAATGAAGAAGGATAAGTGATGAAATTCTTTTTGTTCTTCTTCAATTTGAGGTGCAGTGATTCATGTTTCATCCTCAGTGAGAGGAGAGAAAGCATTAAGTCCTCAGCCATACTTTTCTGCCTGTTACAGTGACCAAAGCAACTTAAAGCCAAACCTAATCTAAACTAAATTTAACCCAATTCAAACCAACCACACCGAAAAAAAAAAAACAAAAAAAAAAAACTCAAATTAGAACAAACCAAACGAAACCAAACCATACTGGAAAGTGTGCCAAACTAAATGAAACCTATAGCAGGACTTTTAACACCAACCTCCAGCCACCAGACTCCAACCTGCTGTAGACAGGAACTCTCTCTGCAGCCCACGGGCCACATTCTAGCCCAGCCACGTTTGAGCCTGCTGTTCTGAGATACCAGGGACGAGTTGATGGGAAAGTTGATAGATGTGAGTTCACCACTCTGCAAACAACAAGCCAATAGAGGTACCAAGTATTTCCCAGGCTTAGGTGCCTCCTGCCAGGCATATACATATGGTCCTCAGCACTTTTAGTTCAAATATTGCTCAGATCTGAAATTGACAAAAACATGATCTGAGACCTGAGAGTCACCATATTTGAATCAGAACAGCATTTTCTAATAATCTGAGAGGAAACCTCGAGTTGTGTGGCATTGAGAATTTGCAGGAGACAATAAAACTTGGGAGTCTGCTGTACTTTGAATGCTTCCTCCAAGACTCATGTTGAAATAGAATCATCAGAAGAAGTACTGAAGCATTGAGTAGCAGTCTGGTCATTTGGAGATCCATGAATAGACTACTTCTGATTCTGAGGAACTAGGTCAGTTGACACAGGAGTAGGGTTCAGATGTAAACCATGAAACTGGCTTGATTTTCTCTCCTAGCCATGCTGGCATGTCCTTCCATCAGACTGTGATGCTGCCTGATGGGCATCACTAGATGTAGCATTAGCCTCTTGAATTTCCCATCCCTTAGGACCATAATCCAAATATACTTTTACTGTTGAGAAACTCCCAGCCTAATGTGTTTTATTATAGTAACAGAAAACAGACTAAGACAGGCTCTCTCATAAGAAGATGAAGGAAGCAACGAATAAGCGTTCATGTGTATTTTCACATGTATTCATCATAGTGAAACTGCCGAAAATATGTCAGTCTCGAGTTTAGAGAAAGTTAAAGGGGAAACAGAGACACAGTGCAAGTCATGATTGCAACTCATGCAGAAGGTAACTGGTTTTCCCTCGTTTTCTGACCTCTATTTGATTGGACTGCTGTGTACAGACTTGCTCCTAGGGCTCTGATATGACAACCCACAGCCATCATCAGAATCACCACTCTCCTGTCACTGACAGTCAGTTGTTTACTTAGGGTTCTGCCGTACACAGGTGTGATCCCAGCAGTGCGACTCCATAGAAACAGCTGAATGCCCATGCAGCTCTCATGATCCTGCAACTGGCTGTCATGACCTTTATTTGATCAGGTCTCTCTAAACCTCAGGCTCATATACTTCACTCTGGAATAAGCAGAATATTTTCTGGTTTCTGTACATCACCTCGACTGAATGTGCCATTTATGTTCCCAGTTCTCATGAGGTTAGAGGAGGCAATAAAATATGTTTAATTTAACCCTTCTGTGCTGGAGCGAAGTCTAGAAGAAATAATCAATGGAAAAAAATAATTTTGCAGAGATTTAAGGGCCAGGTCAGGCTCAGATGAAGTGTGAGAAAAAAGCATTGCCAGGCTGAACGAGGAGTAAAGGGTTTGCCATTTGTGAACAGGAGTAGACTTGTGGTGTTGGAGTTGTGGATGGGCAGCTGTAGGAAGAGAGGAAGATGGTTGCAGAGAACTTGGGTAAACTGGGCTGCAGAGGACTCATGAGGGATCTCGGCAGGCATGAAACTGGGGAGCTTAAGTGGGGGAGGAGATAAGTGGCTTGTTCTAGAAATCTAAGGCATGATTTGAATGTAATTGGAGTCTATCTGGATAATGTCTGCAAAGGATATAAGATCAAATGATCAGGTTTCTTGTGGAATTATTAATTTTATGACAAGGCTATCTTCAGGTGGAAAATGAGTAAGTAGAAATGGGGAGCTGAGTCCGGGGAGGGTCTTGTGTGGGCATCTTCTCACATAGAAGTTTCCTTTGAGATGAAACATTCCCTCCAGGAGGGAGAGAGGGTGCTTATGAGACTCAGGAAGTAAACAAACTTTGCACATCCAGGAAAACCACAGCTTGCAAGAATCACAAGAACCCATCCTCGGTGTTACAGAACTATCCAGGGTCTGGAAGGGGAAAGGATGACCAGATGAGTGGCAGAGAGGAGACTCTTGGATTGGGGGAGCTGCCTGTCCATTGTGCAGAGGTTGCTGCTCCCATGAGTCTTCAGTCTGTGCTACTGTAAGCTTTACAATGACACAACTGCATTTAGTTCCTCCCTGCTCCTGTTAGTCACCCCAATCAAACTCATCGGTTTAGCAAGCTGGACATTGGTACAATCGTTACACTGTACTGGTTTCTGTTTCTGAAATGGCTTGAGACTCCCCAGGAGAAGTCTCTGTCTCTCCATCCCAGGGAAATGCTTGGCAGTGGCAGGTGCCCAGGGAGTACCTGTCCAGGTTAACACTATTCAGGATCGTGTGCTTTATGATTTTGGTGTGTGTGATACTAAGCGTGGGAATGCAGCAAATCTTAGGATGTTAAAAAGCTTTGTTAAGCATACCCTCATTTTTAAGTTTATTTCTTAGTTTTTCTTCTAGAAGATAAGTATTGTCAGAAAACTTGCCTTTTTCATATAAACTTTCCTTGACTCATATAAAATTGATAATCTTTATTATTTAGAGTTTTTATACTTTATATGCACAAATTAGACATCACTGGAGTTCTAGGCAGAGGCCTATGGTTTTCATAGTGTAATTTGCTATAACTTGCACTTTTGGCCTCTTTGATAAGTGAACAAGCAATGACAAAAGCAGCCTGAAGAAAGGGATTCCTTCAGAACTTTGGCCTCTTTTCGGCCTCCTTGTTACATCTCTCAGCCACCAGACGCAGCCTTCTCTGTTCCTCACACAGGAACTCTTCTGTTCGCTCATATTCTCTTTTACTGTTTGACAGGATTTTTATGAGAGTATTTAATTGTGCCCTCTTTCCTTGATTCATGTAGAACTGTTCTGGATTTCTTTGTAGGGATAGCTCTCTATTTGTCTGATGGAAGTCCTTGCTCCTTTGACTAACTTGTGATGATCTGTCCTGGGCTAAGATGCACATTTAATGGCAAAATGTAAAAACTGTAACACAGACACATTGTCCTAAGCAACCCAAATGCCTTTATCATCTGTGCCTGCACTTACCTCATTGCTTACATGCAGTCTGATCTCCAACAAATTGTTGACACCCTAGTTTAAGAATTTCATAGATTCTGCTTTGTCTACAGAGCCAATTCTGGTCATAACCATGGTCACCACCTGATCCCCCTACCTGACATATTACACAGTTGGTTTGTACTCACCTGTTTCCTTTGCTGACCACACCATGTAGCCCACACCTCTGTGCATTTACATCTTACTCCTTTCTCTGCTTCTCTTCTCATTCAAACCCGTGTCTTCTTCAGGTGTCCCAGCGAGTCCTTTCTGAAGCTTCCCAGCCCCTGTGCACCCATGCTGCTGCTCTATTTCTAACCCTCTCTTAATGAGCTTCACATCCACACTCATCCTCGGTGTCTGAGCTCATCATTGCATCATCGGAGCCATGAGCGTGGAGTGTGTGCCTGATCCAGTGTACAGGCAAAATTAAAAAGCAGAAGATTCCCCAATGGATCATCACGGATAGAAAAAAGTTTTCAGGTTGTAACTGGATGGTGTTAAGAGTCCTCACAGGTCTAACCCAGCCAGCCAGGCAGTACACAGGCCACTAGGACATAGCGCATGTTCTGCCTTAAAGCACCTTAGCATAGCTGGACTCAGCTGTATGTGGGGCAGATGGTACATTCCATAGAGGTGCTTTCCCGATACCATGGAAACCATTTGAGGGAAACAGGGAGTAGTTAACAACCACAGGCTCACCACACTCTCTAGCACAGTGTGGGAATTTGGTCCTAGATACTACAACCTCTCATAGAGCAGCTCCAATCCTCATTCCATATAACCCACAGGGAGTTACCCAAAGTAGGATTGAGCCCTCTTTGCCTATTACGGGTTCTACTCATGAAGGTAAGCTTCCCTAACTTTTCTTTCTTCCCATACATATATATATTTTTGAGACAGAGTTTCTCTGTGTAACATTCTTGGCTGTCCTGGAACTCACTCTGTAGACCATACTGGGCTTGAAATCACAGAGATCCACTTGCTTCTTCCTCCAGAGTGAGTACTGAGATTAAAGGTATGTGCCACCACCACCCAGCCTTCTTCTCATTTGTATTTGAAGTGATAATCTCTTAGATGTGCTTTTGTATCTAGGTCTTTGTTTCAGTCTCTAATCTTGAGAATAAAACTAGACAATCATGGAAACAGACAGAGGCCACCACCCCCTGAAGCCTGATTGTACCCCTTCCTACTGAGTGTCTCCAAGGTGAATACAATGTTACTAAAACCATGGCTATTGTACTTGTTTCCAATTTATATAAATAAAAAGACTGAGAATTTTCTTTTGTTCTTGCTTTATTTCATTATATTCATTTCCTTCAAATTCGTCTACATTTCCTCTTTTCCAGATTTATTGCATTGCATTGTATAAAGAATGCATAAATTCTTATTTATTTCAAAGGTTTTTATCATATTTATTTTAGTGTGTAGGCAGATGAATGCCTCAGTAGATATGTGAAATTCAGAGGAAAGTTTGCAGGAATCAGTCTCTCCTTCAACCATATGGGTCCCAGGAATCCAACAATCCAACTCAGCTACGGCAGCAGGCACTTTAGTCTTTGAGACATCTTACCAGCACTACCTGCCACACAAAATTTTTTATAGATTGATGAGGATATAATTCTAGAGTAAGCATACTCTCTCTCTCTCAGACACACACACA